>CAXAMN010022984.1:0-77047 GCA_963970005.1 Durusdinium trenchii | reverse complement strand
TCAACTGGAGGCGCTCGCCTTCCGACAGGTCCGAGGTCTCAGCGGATTCCTGAAAAAGGCGGGCGAACGAGCCGGCCCTCAAACCGATCTGCTCGAGCCTGGAGGCCCACTTCCACTTGAGGTTCCTTTCCTTGTCGAGCAGGGGGGTTGACGAGGTGCTAGCGGTCGAATCGACCTTGACCTTCTTCGGCGGGCGGACAGTCGGCTTGAGCAAGGCAGCGATGGCTGATTGCTTCCTCAAACTGGCCGATTCGTCCAGCTGAACAGGCTTCGAGCTGTATTCACAAAGACCGAACCCGAGTTGAACAGAGGTTGATTCAAGGTAAGCCCTCTCCACAGAACATGTCAAAGACCAGAACTGTTCGAGCATGGTTTCTCTGCCCTGAAAAGCCTCCAGAGTGTCACTATCGAGCGATCCAGCTAGGGCCCAAATCTTGTCCGTAAATTCGGATCCTGAACGAGCTTCCATGGCTGAAACGAACGCTACACTACCAAAAGGCGATCGCCGAATAGCATTGGCGAAAGACCTATCGAAGATCGGTAGCGAGAGCACTCTTGCCACGAACCGGTCCGGTGCAGCATCGCTCATCGGCCAGACGATCGACTCGAGCAAAAAAAGGTCGACCTACGAGCAGAGAACCAAAAATGCGTGCGAACAGTCGAACCCCCAAACCTACCGAGGCGGAGTACCCTGTGCGAGCGTCAGGCCAAAGGTCATGGTCCCGGATCAACCAGGTTCAGGCGAACGGGAACCCCCGAAAGCAAAACAGAAACCCCCGACCAAGAAAACCCGAACGGGACCATACCCCGGCTAGAACCCGCCAGGCTCCCACAACGACACTGGGGGTACTGACCTCAGAGGCCGGGCGGCGCTCAGCCATGAACAGGCACGAATTCACACGAGCATAGCTGAGATTCGGTCTGACAGACTAGATTGTGAACACATCTCAACATTAAAAACTGATCCTTCGCGGAATAAAAGAAGATCAAAAACTACTGAACAGATCAACTCATGCCAGCACTGTTGACACTCTTGCAACCCCGAACGGGTCAACCGAAGGGTACCGCAAGGTCAACACTGCAGCGAGAGCGATCTGAGGGTCCACAACTGAATCTGAGGTACTTGCCTCGCGCGAGCACGGCTGAAGATCGATCGTCTCACGGCCGAACGGCGTGATCGAGTGCAGAGACCTCGGATCCTTTCGCGACTCAGTTCCGCCCTGCAGAAAGAAAGGAAAAAGAGGGGGCCATCTAGTTACGGTTGACTGAAAAGCAGCTCTCACTCTTTCATCCTCTCAAATTGAGCTCCGATCGTAAGCGATCGTGCTGATTAAGCTGTTCACCAGCCCCTAGGCATCATATGTGTCTGGCTGGGCCGGAGCAAATGAACGAGGTCCTGAGCTCTGGCCTTGCTCCTGCTCAGCAGGGTTGAACACCTCGATCCGGATATTGGAATCGGGTCGGCGTTCCTGAGCAGGCCAAGCACGCCTCGCTGCCTCAACAAAAGCTTGGGGAGTCATGGCTGAGCAGTCCATGGTCTCCGACCTTCTCTGCTCCAATGGCCTCCTGGGCGGCGCCAAAGTTCCGCCAATGCGATCGCCCATGGTGGGAGCATGGCCCGGCTCTGTCACCGAAGGTTTTGCCGAGCTCACAGGCGTCGCTACCACTGCACCTGACGGCGCAGGTCCCACCAATGCTGGAGTCAGCTTGGGAGCGTTCGCTGAGGGCTGAACAGCTGGACCATCGCTGAGGGGCGGGATCACGC
Organism: Durusdinium trenchii; assembly: GCA_963970005.1. Classification (NCBI taxonomy): domain Eukaryota; class Dinophyceae; order Suessiales; family Symbiodiniaceae; genus Durusdinium; species Durusdinium trenchii. The sequence goes on along the minus strand of CAXAMN010022984.1, from coordinate 75,282 downwards.
TGGCTAAGACTTCATCCAGAGGATCGTGGCACTGCAGCGCCAATGCCTCCGCCCGGACGATCGCCCTCTCCTTCCGGAAAAGTGGACTCTCACAGACCAGGTGCACGTTCGTGGGGTGCGACTCGACATCCACCGCCGAAATGCGAGGTCCAGTGTCGCTTTCCATGGGCGCCTCGATCGCGGCCGTCCAGTGTGCATGAACAGCTGCCAGCTGGCCGAGCTGTAGCTGCTGATCAGGGCATTCAATTCTTGCCCCGTGCTCACGGCACCATTTGGCGTTTCTGATCAGGGTTGGCCCTGACACACGGCTCACGACCAGCATCGAAGGTGGTGCCTGAACAATGCTTGCCGACACGTCAAGGCGATCGCCAGCGCTGAGAAAGCGCATCTCTAGACGATCTGCATCGGCGCCGAATGCGTCCGGCGAGCTGGTGGCCACAAAGCGGAGCTCCATGTGGCACAACGGATAGTCCAGGGCCACGACGACCCCACTGTCCGAGCACACGTAGATGCGACCGCCAATCTCCCATGAACAGGCCACTACTCTCCAACCCTGGAACACAGTGACGATGAAGCTGGGGACGAACACCGTCTCCTGCAGGATCTGCTGAATGGCGTCCGCCACGTGCCACAACTGGAGGGACAGGTCACGATCGGACCGATACCCCCTGAACTCCATGTGAACGAGCAGGTGGCCCTCCAGCTTGACCTTGACATCGATCCAGGTAGGCGACTGCTCTGTCATAGGCGGCCACCTGAAAGGCTGAAAAGCCGAGTGGCTCATGACTGATCCAGTGTGAGCATCCCACCGAGCACAAGGCGCCTGGCCGTAGCTCGTCATGGTGCCCACCATTGTGACCTTCACTGCATCGAGAGTGCGAACCATGAACAGGCTGAAGTGGTAGCCAGTTGAAGGAGCCCTGACCGAGTGTCGATCAGCACGGACATTGATCCCTGCCAGGGCGTTGGTCAGCACCTCATCGAGCAGCCATCCTTGGAAAGGGCTCTGCACCCGCCGATCGCGGTCGTCCAACACCAGGATGGACCTCTCTCCTTCACCTGCCCCGAGCTGGGACAGATGATCTGGCAGAACTGTGTTCAGCGGGTTGTGTGCCAGGTTCCCTGGTGCGAGCTGGCCCCAACGAACACCACGACGTCCGCGGCGAGCTGCCCTCTCCTGCTGAAACCTGAGCCTCCGAGCGGTCGGGCTCTCATTCGAATGGTTGAGCAATCCCTGCGCTGCCTGGAGAACTGGAGCAGTCGTGGCAGCCGGCTGAGCTGCTTGTTGAGCACCTTGTTGAACAGGCTGTCCCCCAGGAGGGGGAGGTGGCGGTACCACGTTCAAGGGTGTCTGACCAGACTGTCCAACCTCAGGCACCGAAGGCAGATTCGAGCGATCTGCACTCTGTTCCTCCTCGGCCCTCACCCATGAAGAGGTCGACGAAGCGTCGTCCCAGCGGCTGGATGCATTGAACACTTGTTGTCGAAGTGCCGCCGGTGGAGGCTTGGCCTTAGGCTTGAAGGCAGCCTTGGCGTTGACCTGATCAGAGGGCGAAGAGCCAGTGGAAGCCATGCCCAGGCCCAAAGGAGTTCCTAGCTGAAAAGCTGGTGCAATCTTTTGCCTGGCAAGGCTTGCACAGAGGAACTTGAGCCAAAATGGCAATTGAATGATCATCAAATGTAAATAAATAAATGCTGAACAGCCATGTCTAAAGTGACCCTCACATCCAGACCAACCTGACCGACATGTGAGACCTCCGTATATTCATTGTTTGAAATAGTTGAGTGGTTGAAAGACCTTACACTTGGAACATTGCTTTTTGTCAGTCATTGTATCTCTATAAGTTTAAGGGGTTATGTCTTTAAATGCTTTTTAGGGGGTTCTCTTGTTGTGGGGGTTTGGGTTTATATAAAGGATTAGTTCATAATATGTTTAATTAAAATATTATGAATTAATCGTGCTTATGCTTTCCATTTTCCTATTCCATCCTACCAGCGTTCAATGACCCTCATTTGTGTTAGGCACGGTTTGTTTGTATCGTTTAGTTCATCCATCGCTATTGACAGAAGAGTTAGGTTTATAATCATAGCATTGAATTCTCCATCACGGTTGAGTTCCTTACCAGAATCAATGATGACTTTTTTGTTCGTGAGGTTTTCATACATGTTTTTCATAATGTCAAACCTCACGAACGAAAAGATTAACATACCATTTACTCCTTCCTTATCTTTCATCCTATCAATCACTTTGTGCCAGAAGGCATCGCCGTCCTCATCATCAGGTAAAGACATAGGATGACATCTAACGAATTCTTTTATCTCTTCATCTTGTGTTTCTATTTGTTTTCTTTTGCACTCTTCATCCTCACTATGAATTCCAAAGTCAGCATATAACCCTAGATTTTCAGAAACTGAACTCAAATCCGCAATTTTTTACACTACTCATTTTCTCTTACTATATATAGGTATTTTTCTTTAAGTAATTCTGCTGTCTTGTTTAGATTTCGGGTTCTGGTTGGTTTTCCTTTTTCCTTTCCTCCTCTTCCAGTTCCTTTATCACTCTATCTATCTCGTGTAGTCCTTCGTGTACGTTTCTTCCATTTGCCAAGTTCCTCGATCTCTCAAAGTCTTTTACGCCTTTCCTCTCATCGGGTGGTAGGCTTTTGAGATGCTCCTTCATCTCTTTCAAGTCAAAGTATGTATCTTCCTCTTTGTCTTCACTGACATCTTGTTCAAAAAACATTCTCATTCTCGCCTTCTGCAATTCTAAGAGTTTGTGTTCCATAGTTTGGAGTTTCATCTGTCTCTTCCCGCACTTCCCACACATATTCACATATGTTTCCAACAAAATAAAGTCCAGTTCGGTTCTTTCCATTCATTCAAGGAAATAACTTCAGTCATTATCCGACATCCACAGTCAAATTTAGTCATCGTTACTCTCTTACTTTTATATATATATATATCAGTGTTTCTTTAAGTATAATTCTTATTCTTTAAGAAAATATTTAAAATCTAAAACTATAATAATGGCAAGAAGATTAACAAAGAGCAGATAATAAGCAATGTCTATTGAAGGGTTTCGGGTCAATCCAAGACACCCTAAAACAAGCAAAAAAACAAGACCCGTCCATCACGAGGGTAGATGTGGAAACCTTCATGAAGAAACAACCCAACAAACAGATTAGAGGATACAGAGGTTCAAACTCATACACCGCTCCGTTCTCAAGGTTTGAGTATCAAATTGACATAATGCACATGAAGCCTTTAACGAAAGTTCTGGAGGCAAAAATACCAATGAAGAATTCCGAGCCACCCCTATGCTTTAGTCGTTATAGGTATATTCAGTAAGATGGGCGACGTCGTGCCTATGAAGCAGAGAGACGGAGAAACGGTCTTACCAGCGTTGAAGCAAAGTTTCAAGAAGAATGGTTTTCCAATGTCAATACACAGCGATGATGACGGAGCATTTCAAACAGTAGTCTCAAAGTTCTGTAAAGACAAAGCCATCAATCACATCATCACAAGAACACACGCCAATGTCGTGGAGCGTTTCATCAGGACGCTCAAAACTATGATACACGACAGGGGCAGATTTAATAAGGCAGGATGGACGAGTATGTTTCCGGTGGTCTTGAAGAAATACAACAGCACCAAACATTCATCCACAATACTCACACCCAACGAAGCCCACGACGAGAAGAACCATATGGAGGAAAAGGCAAATCTGATGTAAAGGCAAATCTGATAAGAAGAGAAAAGAACACGAGGAAGTATGAGGAGATAAAAGAAAACGACACAGTCAAAATCTTCACCAAGGGAAGAGGCAACTACACCTACAGAAAAGAATACAATAGCAAATGGTCTAAGGAAAACTACAAAGTCAGGAAGATAGAATACGACACGACGGGAAACAGAACCTTTCAACTGGAAGGATTGACTAAACCCTTCCGTCGCCACGAGATACTAAAGGTTTGAGATAATATCATAAATAAGTTCTTCGGGTATTCTGTAAAGTTCATCTTGTGTTGTCTTCCTTTGTTCCTCCCATCTACCTTTACACGGAAGTCTCTGTGCGGTTTCTTTGTGTCTCTTACCTACCATACTATTGCAATCATTTTTACATAAGGGTCTGGGTTTCCAACTCTTTAGGTTAGTCCATCATCTTGTCCGCTTCCTATATTCAAAACCATACTTACAATAATCCACATCATAATAATCAAAAGCTTTCATAAAGTCCTGTTCCTTCAAAAGTCCCGTCTGCGGATTTTCTATGAAACATATATAGTTTTCCTTACGATGCTATTAGCATAATCTATGTTTCTACAGTAACTCCCCAGGTTTTTGCTCTGCTATATTCAGTGCAAGGAGGGGAAGCCCAAATTATGTCAAAATCTTTCTCATACTTTTTATAGTCCCATTCTAATATATCTTTGTTGATGTGAGCGTTCTTCAAATCTCACGATATGACACTAAAACCGAATTCACGGGCAACTCTACCAGCACTACCTGTTCCACTAAATAACTCCAATAGTTTCATAATAAAACTCTATAGATTTTAATATGAAATTATCTAAGTTCATAATATCCCGTTTTAGTATCCTTAAACATTTTGTAGAATTGAAATGTTGTTTCCTTCGGTTGTTTTATCTTACCATCGTCAATCCAATGCGCATACTGTCTCCTCTTATCATCCCACGAACACGCGGGTCTTCCTGTCTGCTTCTTTTCAAAGATTTTATCTATCCTTTCCTTATCATCCTTCTTCTCCTCCTTTTTAGGTTCAGGGAGTTTCTCCTCAATGGTCTTCAAAGTCTCCATTATGGTTTTGATGTTCTTATTACATCTGTTCAGTTTGTTTGTCAGTTCCGTCAGTTTATCGGTGTTCTCATCCACATCACTCATATAATATCTATTTATTTATATAGTTATTTACTTAATTTAGATATTTATTTATCAAATCGTTCACATCAAAATCTACCCTTTAAATATTTTATTTAACCCATATCTTGTATAGATGATTGTTTTTTCTCACTTCTTGGTGTTGAATTCATTACATCAGCAATCATACGGTTGGTGCTTTCCTTGTCTTTGTCTTCTGGTGTGATTTGTCTGTTCCAACTGAACGAGATGCTGTGCGCTTCACTATCCAGTTTGATGTCTCCGTTGTCATCCCTACTGACGTTCATAGTCTTATCACTCTTGCTGATATTGAAACTATACAGATTACAACTACACTTTATCCCTTTAGGGTTGATTTCTATTTCACTTCTCAATTGTAGTTTTCCGTGGCATAAAGGACAGTCAAAGGTGATGAATTTGCGTGTTAGTTTATGTTCTTCATTTAGTTTTATTGTTATCGGTTCTTCATCGGACAGTTCAAAATCTTCAGGTATGGGTGCTTTCTTCATATTTGTTTTTCGACGAGGCATCTACATATTTCATTGTAGATATAATTAAACAATATGATTGATGTATATATTGTCTAATTAGTGCTGGGGAAACACTAAAAAAGATGCTTGGCAAACTGAATTCAACGTGGCAATTGTCAAACACTGGGGTGGGGCAAGTCCATCGCAAAAACAAATAAATTAGCAACTTATGCGGATTGAAGCGAACTGTCCCTAAATGGTGTCCTTCAATAAGAATATAGACATAAATTTCCAAATATGTTTAATATCTTTCAATGATAAATGTTAAACCCTATAAGCACAAGGAATACAGCCGTAAGCAATCAAAGTACGGTTATATGGCACCGCTTCCAGCAAGAATTCTGTTGAACGCTCCATCAGGAACAGGTAAGACAGTAGCACTGACAAATCTGATAGTGGACATCTATAAAGACTGTAGAATAGATATACATTTCGCCCACCTTTATAGATAACACTTGGACGGTTGTAAAGAAATACATTGAAAACGAGATGGACACAAAACACTCTGATGAAGACCCCATCTACTTTGACAACTTTGAGGAGAAGGACTTAAAGAACATCATAGACACGCAGGAGGGAATAATCAAGTATATGAAGGAGAAGGAATACAAGCACCTATACAACATCTGTATCATCATAGACGACTGGGCGGACAACGAACGGGTGGTTAGAAAGAACAAGGAGTTAATAAAACTCTTCACGAAAGGGAGGCATTGGTATATCTCTACCTTCATCACTTCTCAATCCTACACAAAAATATCACCAGTGGTAAGAAAGAATGCTACACAATTATGCATCTTCAGACTTCGCAATCAAAAAGACTTGGAAGCGATATTGGAGGAGTTGAGCGGTCTGTATGACAAGAAGACTTTAGACAAGATATATAGGATTGCGACGGATGACCGACACGGCTTCCTATATGTTGATTTGATGCAATCCGATAAGGCAAAAATGTTTTACAAAGACTTAAACAAACAAATCGTCGTCAATCAAAATTAAATTGATAAACACGCCCCATACCTTCATTATAAAGATATATTAAAATGTATAATATTACATATGACTGAAATCGTCGTGAAGGCAGAACGAAGAGGCGAAAGAAAAAGAAGAAGAAGAAGAAGAACCAAAAGAAGAAGAGAAACCTAAAGAAACCCAAGTGATGACCAAAACCGATATGAACAAGTTGAAGCAGAAGAACTACTCCACCAGAAACCAACCCAACGAAACGGTCTATTGTGCCAACTGTAATAATAAGTATATGTCCAAGCACAACTATCGCTACAATCACCTATGTAAGCCACTTCAGGAAAAGAAACAACAAAAGCAATGGTGAAGGCTGCCATTGATGCGGAGCAGTTGAAAGCGGACATTATGAGACAAGTGAAGGAAGAACTACAGAACGAGCACAAGACCGCGAGGGAGAAGTATGCTACAATCAAAGAAGAGAAGAACACCCAAAAGAAGGAAAAAAAGACAAACGTGTAGCGTCTAAAACTTTGTAAGTATTAATATATGTTGATTGATAGGCAGAAGATGGAACTGAATAGAAAGGACATCTACGAGAACGTCAGAAGAGACGTTATGAGGAAGCAGACCCTACACAGCAGTAAAATCCTCTCGGGAAGCAACCCAGTAGATACTAACCCAAAGAAGAAAAAAGTATATACTTCCATAGACCACTACTATCACCAAGACAACAACATCGCCAGAGTGCCAGACCACAACTACCAGAGACACCTAAAGAATATGTTGGAGTATCACAACCTTCAACACGACTAAAAAGTCCTACGAACCAAACAGAGGATAAAGGAAGAGAACGAGATGATGTCAAACGAGATACAGAGATTAAGACAAATAAAGCGGACTGACCGACTACGAAGCAAACGTTCAGGCGATGAGGAACAGGATAAATGAATATAAGAAATGGTTGAGAGATGGAGACGATTAATAGTTTATATTAACATTTTGTCATTATTTATATATACTATTATAGCAACAGCAGTCATCAATGCGAAACAGGGATTGACAAGAGTTCCGACTTATGCCGAACTAATCAAGGAAAAAGACAAAGAAAAATCAAGACCCACGAAATAAGGAAAGTCTTTGACAGGAACGCTTTGTATTTTCACGACAGTCCGCTCAACACAGCGCCCAACGAGAACAGCAACATTCATCCAGCAGACCTTCAACACCAAAACTTCAAACGGATGGCTCAAGAGGCGACAGTGCCAGAAGACACCGCCTTCAATCCTAACGATGAGGATGAGATGGAAGAGATGAGAGACGATGCGATAGACCTTTACGAAAAGAGTTTTGAGAAGGAAGAGGAGATGAGGGAAGAGGAAGACAGGAAAATGGCGGAACAGGTCAGTTTAAGTCATAGGGCAGACTACCACGATATGAACAAAACGATTTTAGACAGCGCGGGTTCATCCTCCAGCGCAGGCGTTCAGGAAGAGGAGGTGAAGCAAAGCGTCGTCCAATCCGTGATGGACAAAGTCAAACCCGCAGGAAAGAAACTACTGAAGGAAGCGGTCAAGGCGGTAGCAACATCACAAGGAGGGGTCGTAGGAGGTCTCATAGCGGACAGATTATTAGACACGACAGGGGAAACGGGCAATGAAAAAAATCTTTAGCAAAATCATTAGGTTCAACGGTGGCAAAGAACGTCGCAGAGGCATTACTTCCAAATGTAGAGCGCAAACCCAAACTAAAAGCAAAGGGAACGGGAACGAAAAAGGATTTAGTCAAACCGCAGAGACCAGACCCAACAGGTCTAACGGCAAAACTCTGACCCAAACCCAAGAGAAGAATAACGAAGAAATCACCACCAGAAGAGGCAGAAGTAGAACATATGGATACACGCATAGGAAGTCAGAAGAGAGAGGAAACAGACCCATCATCGCAGAACACGAAGAAGCACCGTAAAAAAAAAAAAAAACACCTAAACGGATGGAGATACTTAACGTTGAAGGACAACAATCGCCAAGAACAAGACCAAAGGCAAAGGCATCAGCATCATCATCATCATCATCATCGTCGTCATCATCATCATCATCATCATCATCATAATCATCTTCATCAGCACCAGGACAACCAACACAAGAGGAAGGACAACAAGAAACGAAGGGAGTTAAAAAGACCATCCAAAAGGAGCACGGGGCAAAAGTGGTTATTCCAAGCCGTAAGTTCCGTCTGCTCTCCAACGACTGTTCGCTGTGGGTGTGTTTTTTGGTGTGGATGGTTCATTGAGTGCTTCAACCATTTGGTCAAAGATGTCTTCATCCATGTCTTGTTTTTTCCCATCGATATACAAATAACAGGCCATTTTCTATCTTAATTCTATTAGGCGACTTTTCTTTAAGTGTTTTTAGGTGTAGTGTTGATAAGCGAGGGACTTGGCATAACACTTCACGAATCTTCACTTATGAATTCCTGCCACTTTCTACGAAATCTTCGCTCATTAATCTCTGTTCCTGCCAGTCTTTACGAAATCCAGCACTTTAGAATTCTGTTCCTGCCACACTTGAGCCAACTAGATACTATATAACCATATAAACAGTCAGAATGACACCGTATGGGTTTGCTTCTGGGGTCTTTGCCACCGGTGCTCCCCGATACAGTGCCACCCCGACTGAAAAAACCTACTCCAACCATCTTTTATATATATAATCAAAATAAAATAAAAAGTATATTGGGTAGGTAATGAGTGTGGGGGGTTGCGTTTGGAAATCCGCTTCCCCACCATCACTCACTCCTCCCTTCTTCTCTTCTTCGTCCTTTCATTGTTGAATAAGTAAAAAAAGAAAAAACGCAACGCCGACGCCCACGCATCCCCCGACCACCCTGAAGTGGATGAAGACCTCCCTTCTGACCAAGCAGGACGAACGATAGAACAATAGATAGGTAAATAGATAGAGAGATACATGTATATGTCAATCCAATCTACGATATATATTTAGTGAATTTAGTGGAAATGTTTGCCAAATGTCAGGCCTTGAGAGGTTCCTTGGATAAACCACTTCTTCCACTGCTCAAGTGTCAAACTCTGGAGTTTCTTAGGTTAAGCCACTCTCTCCAAGTTCTGGTTTATATAGAAGTCAAACTCTGAAGTTTCCCGTCTCTCGATACTTGGTTCTGGGCATCATTGATACTTGGATGTTGGTATCTGGGTATCATTGATACTAGGTTGTGGGTACCGTTGATAGTTAGATGCTGGTATCTGGGTATCATTGATACTAGGGTTGAGTATCTGCGGTTATGCATGCAATGTGTGAAAACTGCTCTTGGATGACTCACCCACAAAACATCTCAAGCGCCACAGTTCTTTTCACTGGCGAAGCTCACATGTATCCTGCATCCCTCAACTTCTGCTCATCCTCTTGAAAGAGCTTGGCGACGAAATGCCAATGCTTCAAAGCCTCACTTAAAGTGGTTGCACTCCTCAGGACGCAGTCTGCAGGCTCCTCACGAAGAAGCTTCAACGCCATGTTGGCCTCCTCACTGCTCTCTGGGAGATACCCCATGGGTCCTGCCTCTGCCACCTTGAGGAGATAGTCCTTCGCTTCCTGGTCATCCAATTTCTTTTTGAATTGGTTGCACTCTCTCCTCGTACCACTGCTCAACCGGCTTGATGACCGCATCCGCGCCTTTCTGACCTGCTCTGGAGACGTTTCGCAGTATCAAGTCCAAGGTGCGAAAGTTGCCCCCTGCGCGGATGTAGTAGTGCTTCAACGCCTCCTCTATCTCATCGTCGGGAAGAACCTTGTTCAGCGTCCGGAAGTCATTTCCGTGCTTTGCCACCTCTTTGACCACAAATACGAAGTCTTTGAAAGGCAGCGGTCGCACCACCACCACCAAATCTGACACGTCAAACCGTTCTGTGATGATGTCGGCCACGGCATACACGCTGACCTCCAGGCATGGTCGTAGGTGATGTTGCGAGCGAAGGCACCGAGGGTGGAAGCAATGTCATCACAGGCATCCCTACTAAATTTGTCACCGCGGCTTTTGGTTGTGAGTTGCAGGTACACCACGACAGCACTGCCTGTTCGGCGCTTGGACGTCTCATTCACCTTATCCACCAAAAATTTGACATTTGACGGAATCTACGGCTTGTAAAGGCTTGGGGCAGCTCCTTGTTGAGCTTCAAGTCCTCACCAGGACGAACAGAAATATCAAGAGGAAGCACCCTTTTGCCATTCTTCACATGCTCACACATGAGAGTGTTCAGCATGGCCCCAATGCCTTGGGAACCACTGACCACCAAGAATGAAGTGTGCTCAAAGCTTTACGTTGAGGTGAGTTGATGAAGTCCTTGATGTATTCCTCCTCAAGCGGACGTGCAGGGGTGGGCTCTGTCCTTTCCAGCCTTTGCCCAGCCTTCCTCACTGCCCTGTTCATGAAGAAGCCAGGAAGGAACCTTTGAATGAGAGCTTGGAGAACCAGCACTACGACGCTCCCTGTGCTCAAGAAAGTCCAACCAGCTTTGATGGTCTGCGCCGGAAAAGCCCTCGCGGGTTGCGTTCGTGCATGACCGGTTGGAAGGACAAACCGGCCTGGCGCAAGCTGAACCTGCCTCACAAAGATGCATCTGCAGAATGTCAAAGAAAAAGGACAATACATCGGTTCAGTCATTTTGTGCCAAACTGCCTTTGGATTGAAGGATGTTTGATATGCAAAACCAAACAGGAACCACAGCGCCTAACCTCAATCAATACATGAATTTGAAGCAAAAATTTGACATCTTTGAAGAACAACTTGGTAGCGTTTGAACCTGAACCTACACATAGAAACTCTGACCACCTCAACAATTATCCCCTTCATTCAATCCAAACAATGAAGTGAAAGTTATGACCCTAGAACACGCATAACAAGACCCCAGAAAAACGACAAAGTCTCAACATACATGTTCAAGAGCCAAGAAAATTCAACGAGGTGATTGATGAACAAAACCTCCCCAGAACCCCCATTTTACCATGTTTTCCCCTCTCCTTTCGAAGGAAGGCACGTACACGAGGTTCGTTCTGCTCCACTTTCAACAACGCTCCGATGCCATGCAGCACCTGACAGCTGGCAAAAGCGCACTCCCTGGCTTTCGCAGGGGACACCGGCAGGACTTCGTAGGGGACAATTTTTCGTAGGGCGGGGGTGACCCCACGAAGCCTCTTTCAGGGCTTGTAACTTACAGGAGTAAAAGAGGTAGCTTTGCTGTGCACTTGAAAGCCACATCTCATTTGGTCAGAGGTACCTACTTCCTTTGGCCGGCGAAGTTTGGCAAGAATCACAGTTTTGGCAAACCTCTCTCTTAGGCCTATTGGGGAAGTGCGATGTTGAGCGAAATCGAGGAATCTTGCCCTGGTGATGGACCTTCTGTTCTAGTCAATCTTGAGGATAAACAAGACTCCAAACAACAACATGTTATGCCGAAACGGTCTGATTTAGAAATATTCCATGTCGATGTCGCTAACCCTATCATTAAGTCTGGCATTCCCCGCCAGCAGCCAGAAGTCTGGCAACAACTCTGTGTCAGCCACTGTCGTTGTTCAATCTGCAAAATCAGGTGATCAGAGGCCTCATTGAAGTTGAGTTCGCCGCTGCCGTCTTCGTCTAGCCTGAAAGTAAAGTTGAGTGTGAAGACCTGTTTTGAAGGTGCAACAGTTCATAGGACCTACGTAGGACTCAAAGCAAAAGCAAAGACTGAAGATCAGGAGCTACCTGGCAAACTATATCTATACATAGAATAGTAGAGCATTGACAACAGCTGCCTGCAAGGCAAAGCACAACACCTATGCATACAGCAAACATGTCTTGCAATAGGATATGCAAAAAATGTTGGAAGAGGACCTGCTGCAATCGGATTTTCAAGCAATGTACATATCATGACTTACATCAACCTTCGCATGCTGACCGATGTTAAAAAAGCAAATGTAAATCTGAGAACAGCTCAGTGCGAAAGGAACAGCTCTGGATTGGCCGAAGAACTAATCATCCAAAAACCAAAGCCGAGCCACGCTCCAAAAGCTCGGAGAATCTCACTGACTGGGAACTCCTTTCCCTTAAAGAGCTCTTTTGTCCTGGGGTCCTTAGGAACGACAAATGACGGGTGAATTGTCTTTCCTCCCCTTCCCCAGTCCCTTCCCCAGTCTCTTCAGAGTACCTCTTGTAACTCATTCTGTAAGTAAGCATCACAGAGTCCCGACATCCCCAGTCTTCTTCCCTTGGCTTCCCTTGGCTTCACTTGGCTTCACAAGTCACAAGACGCTCTAACCTGGTAGACACGTTCGCACTTTACTCCTTGGGAGCTTGGTGGGACATCTGAAACTCCGTGGTCCATACAGGGAATGTCCATCATCTTTGAATTATAAGGAAGTGTACAGGCCTGCTGCACTCCTGCAGTTCCATTCTGGAGCTGAAGGCAGTGATAGATTCTGATAGGAAGCATGCAAAAACCACTGAACGAGCCGTCAGAAAAACAGATCTCAACGAACAAAAAAAAAACGACAAGTGAACCAGCTGAGCCAGCTGGCGCGCAGGGCATTGCCGAACTCAAGGCTACTCAAGGTTTGCCCGCCATCCTACGGCCGGATGGACATCTGTTTCCGGACTGGAGGTCCCACCTCATCTCTCCAAATAAGGTTTCTTCATAAAAAATGCAGCTCTGAGCGCAAACGACTTTGGCTCCTCTTCAGCTTCAGCCGCAGAACATGCACGAAATCCGCCCAAATCTGTGTCCGGCTTGACACCGGTCGATTGCGGCTTTAATCTCTCCTCGTCCGCCATCTCAAAGATGCTTTTGCAAATCTGCCGCAAGGCCTTGTGCGTCAGCAGCCTCCACAGACTCAACTTCTGAATGACCAACCCAAGCGCCGTTTTCTTCTTTCTTGGCTCTTTTTACACCAGGGCCATGCCATCTATTTTCATCGGATCTCTACGTCAGCGTGCTGTTCCCAGTGTTTCAAAGGCCCCACCCCTCGATCTCATCCTTGCTGCCGTTCCGCGACCTGAAGCCATGAGCAAGTCAGGACGGCATGGAAGAACTGTGGAACATTCCTGAAATCCACATGTGGATAGAAGCTACTAGTAACAAGGGCATCGCTACTAGGAGGAAGGACGCTACTAGCGGCTCCTGGCCTTACTACTAGTAACAAGAAGCTACTAATAACAAGGGCATCGCTATTAGTAGCAAGGGAACCTTGCTACTAGTAGTGATGCCCTTGCTACTAGTAGCGATGCCCTTGTTACTAGTAGCTTCTATCCACATGAAACGATCCATTAAAATGGTCTATGAAGCAAACCGGGACCTGAAATCAAGCACCACAGGCTTCAACTGGTCAAGCAAGAGCTCCTCACAACGAGGTTGGCATCGGCATGGCACCCTTGCGGCCCTTGCGTTTGTCAATCAGCTGAAGCACTCTCCCAAAGTCAAACCTTCTGCAGGAGCCTTTTTGTGTGGTGCGTTCTTTGATTCCATGAAGTTGCATGAAAAAGCAAGCCCGACCCCTCCTTTCACGCTGTCAAAGAGTCCAGCTGTTGCGTCTGGGATCTTGCTGGTCCATTGGTGAGCAAAAAAGTAAAGGGGAATGGGATGTCCCCCGCATCGCAGGTAAGCCCATGCGCATCGAGGCAGATTGCCATTGACTGAAGGGTCTTAGAGATCCTTCCCAGACAACGCTCTTACTATCGACTGAACGTGGCCATGTGTGGAACAAACCCACCTCTAAGCGCGATAAACGAATGAGTGATGTACAAAGCTGGAAGGTCCTCGAGCAAATCGGCAAATTCCTCAGGACTGTAGGACTCCTTGCGGAAGACTACCTCAGGCTGTTTCCCAGGTTTGATCTCCAACAATCCCGCGCATAGCTTGTGTGTATGGTCCTTGCCACAATGAAAAGACCTCCCTAAGGCTGGCACAGCTCCAAGTGCAACAAGGAACCTTGAAACCCCGGCTTCGCACATTGCACCAAACGCAGGAATGGTTTTCTTTGCAACATCAATGTGCTTTCGGTTGCTTCATCACAGCAAATCGAAGCAGAATTGAATCGATTCTCAGGTTCAAGTCAAACGAATCGCAGGCTGAAATGACCAAATGTGTAGCTTTCGAGAGCCCTGCAACCCATCTGAGTCACCTCACTCCACGAAATTTAAGCGCATGTGGTTGCAGGAGCCCACCTGTGTTGAGAAACTTACGGCTCGACATGGAGATCGTTGAAGCAAAAGGTAACCCTACCTGCCGTTAACCGTTAAACCAAATAAGTGTCAGGGATATCTACACCGAAACTGGCAGACATCAAAAGTCAGAATATTGAGGCTTCCCCGCCCGAGCTTGACCTACTCCACCTTCCTAAGCCAAACAGAAAATCCCAGAGCAAGCAGCATGTCTTCGCCTCATCCACATTATACATGCAGCCCATGGCGAAGACCCGTGCGGTGTGCGATCGCAAGAAGCGCTGATCAAAGAGATCACCTCAGAGACCCGGGGGTGGTCTTCTGCCTGGATCCCACCCAGGCAGAAGAGGGCTGGAACATCAGATCCTCTTGCTTCGACTCTGCCCAATCCTGACGCACCCCCGAAAAAAACGAATCAAAAACAATAAAAAAAAATAGGAATATCAAAAATATACTAGTTTGAGGCTGGTTCCATTATATAACAGGTGCATGAGGCGATATTCATAGAGAAGTCCCAACAAATTTCAGGCAGCTAGTCATGGCTTGGCCAGCTTTTGTCCAGCCACACTCCAACTTTCCAAGGCAGTCCACCCTGTCCAAAAGATCTCTGCTGTCTGCTGTGCGTTGTGGCTCTGTCCAAGCAACGTCCTACCCTTTTACGTTAGCATCACACTACGCATCCGAGCAATCATCCAACAACTCGCAGAAGTCCGGCAAGGTGACCTTCCTGCGGCGGTCGAGAAATGAATCGTTTGCGGGAAAGGTAGGGAATTTATAGAGACCGAATTCGATTCAAAGAGACTTGGTTCTAGAAGTCATAGATTTACAGAGATTGAAGAAAGAATCACCGGCGTCCAAAAAAGCAACATGTAAATGTTCCTTGTTCTATCCACTTCGAGATGATAGATGAAGGCGAATCATTCGGAGACCCATTGAGACTTGAGACATCGGCGCCACGGCCTTTTTCCACGCAGTTGGTCAGGCGCATAGGGGTGGTTGTCTGGCACATCCTCAGATCTGAAGAACATGTTTTGCCGGGATGTCGGTTTCATGTCCGGAGGGCTGGAACCTGCCACCAGGTCCGGGGGGTGGAGGGGTGGCCCGTTTCTGCTCACGTATCAAGGTTGAAGTCTACAGCACCCTGGCAACGTGAGAAGCGTCATGCTCGTGGCCACACAACTTGCCGTCAAGAGGCGGTGATTCCGGCGTAGATGTTGTAAGCTGCATTGAGCAAATCTCAGGGCACTGTTGTAAGCTGCGGTGATGGAAAACTCGCGACATGTCACAAACTGACAAGCCCCTGATTGTCACAAAAGCGGAAATCCCTCTTGTGATGCTACCAAATCAACATGCATCTCCTTCACATTGACGAATTCTATGCCAGAATGCTCAAATTGTTCTTGAAGACAAAGTCCACTTCCTCTGTGAAAAGGCTGTCCAGGAACTGCCTCAGAACTCTCATTGTCTTCAAAGCAGCAAGACTAGTTCAGTCTTTATGCAGTGCATCATTGGACTCCAAGTCGCTGTTCTTCTTCAAATATCGGAGTCATCTCGGAATCGAAATGATTACACAAGAGCTTCATGGCCTGCAGCTGTTAGGCCATCGGGCAGACTACGCAAACATCCCAACAGCTGACCTTTCTAAGCTGCGCATTCCTTTGATTTCTTTTACCCTCTCCGTCCAACATCTGTACCGGGCGCCGCTCTACCACTTCCATTTGAGCTTACGTGGTCATCCGGAAAAGTGCCACAAGTTCCCTCAACCTCATGAATTAGGTTCTGGGCCAAGACACCTCGCCCAGGCTGTCTGTTTTGTTGGAGCGAAGATACTTGGCTTCAGCCACCCGCATCAATGTCTCCATGAACTGATACCTGGCGAAAAGATTGGGTTCGACATCGATCTCTGGTATTTGACCTCCAAGTCCGTTAAACCCTCTGTCATCCTCTATGATTCTTTTATAGACCTCTGTGATCCTCTCTCTATCCACTGATCCACAGACCTTTTGGCTTTTGGTTGAGCGCACGGACGCACTGTCCGAAGTTCAAACCCTTGGAAAATGTGGCCCTGCAGGCCGACTCGAGGGGTCTCGAGCACCACGGCGTTAAGGCACCCAAGCTTCCCTAAGTGCCGAGTTTGCCTAGCTTTCTCTGCAAGTCACCTCTGAGTGTCCTTTGTGCCCAATCGGTCTGAACATCTGAAAGCCTGACATCCATGAGCCCTTCTCTCCAAAGGCCTTCTGCCTCATCAGGTGGCTTGCAAATCAGGCCCAACTGGATTTAAAAGTTTCTGTGTGCCCCTCACTTCGTCGATTCCTCAGCCGCAGTAATGAAGTGAAAAGAGAAGGGCAAGGATGGAGGGAGCACACGATGCCCAACTGCAAACATTTACGAGGGGGTCGAGCAGGAGCTGAAGCAAAACAGATCCAAGGGCTTGGATCCCAACTGTATACTGGACGCCTGGGCTAAGTCGATGGCCAATGCAGCAGCCCAGGCGGCTTCGCATTTCTTCCTCACAACAACGAATGTCTTCTCAGCACCAGTACAAAGGAGGTGTCCAAATTCGGATCTGCCTATGCAGGAAAGGGTGTTGAGAAACGGCAGGAAGTCCTTCGTTGGAAGGCACAGACCTCCTCTCGCAGTTGTTGCTTTAAATGAGTAACCCCGGAAGATCTGGTGGCTAAGTTGACACAGGAGCCCTGTCACACTCCGAAGTTGCGGCCACAAAACCGGTTTTAGGAAGCTTCAAGTCTGATGCCATGCTGTGTGCGGAACTTAATGACACCGGAGAGTCGGAAGGGCATACGGCATACCTTCTACTTCAAGACGCCCTCAGGTCCAGGACCAAGACGCTGAACTAAATCTAAATGCATGAACTACCGCTTCCATTTCCTGCAGTTTTTTGTCATGTCTTGGCTCGTACATTTATACATGTTAACATTGTTATTGTTAAATGATTGTTGTTGCTATTATTGTTGTTATTATGATATCTGATGACTATATATAACTATATATAATATTATATAATATATATATATATAGTGTGTGTATGCATATCCAGATATATATATATATAGCAACCCTGACCACATCTTCAAGACCGACATCTTGCCCGAAATGGCTGGTAATCTGTTCAATTGCATCGTGATAGGGGATAGATCTTTGCAATGATTGATCTTCGACGAGGAATTCTTAGCAAGCGCGAGTCAGGATGAAAATGGTGGAGATCAAAGCATTTGGTCACTTTCCAAGCTTCCAAGCTTCGCCGGTTTTTCAGCCACTTCTTTGGTCGGTCCAAAGTTTCGGTCAGTTACCCGGGGGCGACTCCTTGGAGCCTCCGATCCCTTGGAGCCAAGCGACCACGCTTTAGCCCGATCTTTGGCAGGGGCGGTTTCCAGGAACTGAATGATGGCCTGTGCCACCTGGAAGTCTGCGGGCCCAGGCCGCCACGGCAGCGAAACCGCAGCAAAAAATACCGCAGCCAACTCACTGAGGGAAAAGGGGCATCGGTTTTAACCCCAAAAGTGTCGGGACAGAGGATAAGCACTCCCTCCTTGGAAAGAACAGGGTTCCGGATAAAAAACCATGCGCATGCACAACCAGACGGTCCCAACTGAGCAACTTGAATGCCTTCTAAGCAAGAGAAATAAGGAGTCGCTGCATTTGTCATCGTTCATCTTGTGAAACAGTGCTCTTGCAAGACTCATGTGCGTCTTCGTGACAGTCGTCGGCCCAAAGGTTCCAGCCTTCAAGGCCTCTTTGGGTTCGAGCGGAGTCTGACCTCGCACATAGAACCGATGTTTGGTTCCGAGCATGCCAAGCTGTTTCTCCTTCTCACCCCAAAGGTGAGACTTACTTGGCTTCGACCATGGGTTCTCCCATGCACACAATTCCATCAAAGGTCTGTGGATGTTCCTCAGAAACCCTACACCAAGGAGATCTTGTTTTTGGTGGTCCAAAGCTCCTACCCTCCCTGTACCGTCTGGTACCCAAAACCATCCAGTACCATCTCTTCGGGGTGAACTCCCTCCTTCCCCCACGAGGTCCTGAGACTGTGCTGGCTGAGAGGCTCGAGACCTGCCCGGATGGGGTCGCACTGAGTGAGGGACACCGGGCGCACGCCGGCGCGCTACGCGGGTATCTATGCGAGACCACCCGTCAGTCTGAAAGGTGTACGGAACTTACAAGAAAAGGCGGCAAATGTCCGCCCAGAATCTGTGCAACAGATTCTTAACTTGCAGGAATCTGCTTCACCAGTCTCAAAGAACGAAAATGTGTCTCAACGATGTGTTCTTCGCCACCTTCAGGTCCAGGGCATCGCCACGTTCGCTGGGTCGGCTACAGAGCTGCCTGGGGATCCGCTGCAGTCGAGTTGGTTCTGGTCTGACTCTTGACTCACGTGCAAACCAAAATAAGAACCTTTGACGTTCAAGGTCTTGACCCGTTGAAACGGAACCGGACACAGGGTAATGTCGTCTGGCAAGCTACTGAATTTCTTTCACAGGTCAAGCTCAAGGATAGCTTGACAACACAGAAACAGGGAGGATGTGTCTTTGCCAACCCCAAGGAAAACGGACTCCGCTCTAAAGGTTGTCTTGAAGCTGACTGAAGCAAGACCTTCAGTAGTCAGTATGTGGATATCAAAGAGTCCCGCTCTTTTGAACGAGCAAAGTGGAAATCACCTGGAACGACACTTGAACGCACACAGCGATGGTTTGAAACATCGACTTGGGCAGCCACTTGCAGATCTGACCTCCCATGACCTGGAAGCTAAAGCACCAGCCGGTGAGGGCCGGTGAGGGGCATTCTGGAAAAATTGGGGTGTCAAAAACTGGATGCTGAATTGTTGAATTTGGGGTTGGCAATTTTTAGAACAAACCCCCCAAATCAATGGGTTGCGGTCTATGATGGTCTATGTGTCTTCTTCCAGGGGGAAATTTGGGGGTCTCCCTATTCCAATACACACACTCATACTGTGTAATTGAAAAATCAATACTTGCTTCCAGAATCGGCAACTCTCTGCCGCTGAAAAAAGAGGCCTCATTTGAGGTGTAGTGAAGAGCAGAAAGGCCTTTGAAATATCATTTCCTGTTAGTAAAGCTACCACACTGATTCACTGTTGCCATGGTTCGCACACTGATGCATTCAATGATCAGCCAAGCAGTCAGCCTGCTGTGGGTCAAAAGCTGCTTCCCCTTGTGCCCACCAAAACAATAGTCTCCAACAAACGCCTCTGTCTGGTCCTGCCCCATCTTCAGATGTTTTCACACTAAGCCCACTGCTGCCTAGGCTCTCAGTGAATTGAATCAACTGAGCTCTCAATGGCTGCGAGGATTTCTTCAACCACGGCCGCTCCAAGCGACTCTGCTTAGGTCAAGGGATGCATCTGCCAGCTTCAGAAAGATTGAAATCATGGAGGACCTCCATGCCCCAGTATCTGGCAGGCCATCTTCGTCTATCATACTTGGATTCTGCGGTTTTCCTTGCATGGAATAAATCCTTGTCGTGTTCAGTCTGATCATACTGAAGAGACCAAACGAACTGTCGTGTTCAGTCTACGCACAGTTGGATGGAGAAGTCTAAAGGGCACCGAATGAGGTAGTTGTCACTGTAGACCGTGATCTCCTTCGCGGATCCAGACGATCCACGTGTTCGGGTTTTCTCGATGGCACCCCACCGAATGACGGGCTGACGACAGGGTTCTTTCCCGTTTGGCCCCCGAATTCCATCGGTTTTGGGAGACCCGTCGAAAATCAAACACCCAAACACTGGTTTTGACTGAAGGGCATGGTTGATCCCGTTGAAGGAGAGGTCCGTCGAAAACTCTTGACCCAAGAGCTGCCAAAACAGCTCCTCTTGCCTGATCAATACAGTTTAGAAGTGGACTTGTTGAACGAGAATGGATCTACTTTCAACAAAAATTGCTGTCAGGGCACCCGATGAGACAAGCTAATTGGCTGAGTACCCCCGGACGATCATGTTGATCCACCCAAGTGTCCTCTGCAAAGCGCCGTTCGATGACATGAGAAGCATAGGCCATGCTGGGAAGATGGTCTGCCTTAAGCAGCTTAGCCACCATCTTGTGGGCTGGGCCAGTTGGGTTCACAAATCCACAAAAGACTTGGATGTTCTTGGACATTCTCTGCCTCTCGGTGCTACAAAAATAGACAAACTGAACCGTACACGACCAAGCATGGCTGTAAAGCCTGCATATGACGATCAAAGACATGACCGCGTTGTAGGAGAGACTGCACATTGTGCAAGCTGACCTGGCATCAGAATGATTCTTCAGACCATTGGTGAGGTCCCCCGTTGTAATTTCTACTCACTGGTTTTCCTGTCTCTTTATGGCGCGTGAAACACAAAACGCAGGTGCCAAGTTCCATGAAGCAGAGGTTTAAACTCCTGCAGTGAAACGCCCGACGTGCCAGGATGACCCCAAAGACCTGATGCTTGTCAGACCAGCAGGACATCTTGCCTGGGTCAGGTCTAGTAACGTTGGGAACAGCAACTTGGAGTGACTTCTGTAAAGATTGACCAAATATGGATGCGAAGATAGATCAATCCATTTTGTTTGGACTGGCGTGGCTTCAACTGTCCAAAACAAATCCCGAGATCTCCCATGACACACTCAAGTCGACCCCAAAAAGAATCCCTCTCAGCCACATCCTCTGCGCGCTTTCGGAAGGGGATACTCCACTCTTCCACCGGATTCCCAAGGGTTTACAATGCTTCACATCGTTCAGGATGTTGAAGTCTCTGTCGATTTTGAGCCACACCCAGCCAGGGTGGCATGTCCCAGTTGTGATTGAGATCTCTGCGATAGATCGATACCAGCTTGGGATAGATCGGCAGCATCAGCCTGATGCAAAGGCACAACCTGTGGGTGAAGACAAATAGGTTAAAGTCAGTTGAACATATGTGTGTTTTCAAGTCACTGTAAGCCCTCTAGCAGATGGCCAGCGCTCAAAGGCCAAAAAGGCCGTTGACTGATTGACTGATGAGAGCGATGCTGGATCTCTGTGAGGCTTCTGCAGTCTCAGTAGGCTCTGCCCAGGGCTCCTGGCTTCTTCAACTGTCTTTCGTCCTGATCAGGCGCAAACTTCTGAATTCGGCAAAATTTCCTGGGCAGCGCGATGCTGGACGATCTCAAATCCAAGTTACAGCCTAGCTACGAGAAAAGATTGCTGATGCCAGGCTTCTGCATGATTCTAGCCCATTTCCAAACATCGTTTGCGAAGCTTCGTTGGTGTTGACACTAACACAGCATCTGTCAAGACAACAGATCTATGGCGCCAGGTCACAAGTCCATCGCGAGCATCTTCTCGAAAATGGACTCGGGATGCATCTTTCATATAGCTTAGAAGAGCAGCTTGATAATATGATATTCTTTCCAGGGTAACAGATCAACAGCCTCATGCCTGGCGACCTTGGCCTGGGCTTCCTGGGCTCCCCGCTTCAGATGCTACCCGCCAAGAAGCAAAGACGGACTGCGATTTGTCCCACTCATATTCCACCACCTCGAAAGATGCGGACGCTCATTCGTTGTGCTACGCATTCGCCGGAAGACAAATGAGCAAATGCGTCTGGAAAACTTCCTCCGGGCTTGTGAGGTCTGATCAAGAGTAAGAACACAAACGCACAAGCCACGCATGAGCCTGGGCCACTTTATCTACCCGTCGTGGATAGACTTCAAGCTTCCCTTCGGCAACAGCATCCTGGTCAGGCCCGGACAGACCCACGGGGGCAACCGGAGCACGGCTGAAAAAACCGGTGGGCAGCTGAAACTTCGAACGGTGTCCAAACAACGAAAACGAAGAAAAACTCATTGGTGGCCCAGTGATGAAGGCAGTGTGAGACTACAGAGCCCAATCTTTCGACGAGTTAAGTCCAGCAAATTGACTGAGAGGGTGAAAACCTCTGCAAACACACATGGAAGTGGATAGCTTCTTCCAAGCTTGATCATGTTCAAGCATACTGCGCTGCAGCGCCGCTTAGGGCAGCCTATGAGCAGATGAGCAGATCCGAGACGAGTCCCGGTCCCGGGTCCTCTGTGACTATGACAGGCATTGGGGTGTCCTCCAGCTGAGGACAGGTACCCGTTCGCTTCACCAATTGCTCCGTAAAAAGCATCCGTCAAAGAGTACGTTCGCTCACGAATGATGATGAATAAGGAAACGGCCGACACACGCGGTGAGCCATAGCTCTCAAATTGTGCCATGCTTTCTGCAGTGTCCTAAACTTTTTGATTTTAGAATGGCCGCATCCATTCTTTTTGGAGTCAAGTAAAAACCCACCTCTGCGGGGGGATCAAATCTCCAAGCCCTTCTCTTCCTCCAGCACCAGTTCGTTGGCCCAGCGTGTCTCCGCATTGCTTTTGTCCTGCAAAAAAAACAATCAGACGGCGCTTGTCGCTTGGGGCTCACAGACATGACATGGTCCCTACGTATGGATGGAATGGATGAAACGTCTTCTAACCAACTGTACCAGAATCGGACTTTCGCATTTGCAGCTTAACAACCCATAGCAGCTTTCGGTTGGTTCAGTTTCACTTCCTGCAGGAACCTTCTCCATGCTTTACAACCCCGGAGTCCAGAGATGGCAGCTGGACATTGGCGAGCGCTTCTGCGCCTTTCATGGCGAATTGCATTCCTGCATTTCTGCATTGGCCTACTGACGCATCAGTTCATACGCTTGCTTTGGATCAGAAAAGAGAGCAAACTGTTCCTCTCCCAAAAAGGGATCGGAATGTGTGCCCAAGAAACCCTCGGTGCCTTCGTTCTTTTTGATGACCGTGAGATCGTCTTCGCTCAATGGAGCAACCTTTGCCTCAAGAGTCCAAAGAGAGTCAGCTGCTTGACCTTCATTTCCTCCTCATTTCAAACACAACCAACACACTGATCAAACAACGGAAACGCAATGATGCTGCGCTTAGCCCATATCTGAGGCCACAGCTGGGCATGGCAGGAAGCGGATTGGCATGTCCTTGGAGCGGCCCAGCACGCCCAAATCAACCTCCTACAGTTCTAAAGGCATTACTACTATATAGTAACTAGTAGTAAGGCACCTTGCTGCTAGTAGTAAGGCACCTAGATTTGGGACATTTTGAGCGCAGGGCTCCAACAAAGGGCTGCAACTCACAAAGCTACAATGGTCTCTCGAAGAAGCCTGCGGTGCCTTGGAAAGGCAGAACCTGTAGCTAAGCATCATTGGCCGCTTCAATGACGCCGTTCGCACGGAAGATGATCAGCAAAGCCTGATGCTCACCACAGCTGAAAGACTGCTTTCTCAAAGAATTCCTGTGGTCAATGGGCGCTTCAGGCTGCAGCCCCAAGGCGGTTCGACGATGTTCTGTGATTCCCTGTGTCTATGATATCTGTGCCAATGTCAACCCTGATCGGAAAAGTATAAAAATACTGCGCAACACGTCACAAACGGCAAACTACTTCAGAACTGCTTCACCTCAACGATCTGATCCAACCTTAAAACGAACAACCATGCAGTTGACCCACACGAAAACCCTGCAGGCGGCCTCTTTCAACTTCGGTACCATTCGGTAACCCACAAATCGTGCTGCCTCACAGGAGTCTGTGCATCGAACCTGCTGACGGCTTGTCGACCCTACTGGTATCCTTTTTCACTCCAACGCGAGGGAGACGGGGTCGAGTCCGGGAGGAAACCGACCCATGTCTGATGGAGGAAGAAGAGCATCTAACATGTACTGCTCAAACTCAGGAAACTAGTGATGTCCATCAACATCGAATTCCATCCCCTTCTTCCCAGCTACCTGCTTCTCGGACTTGATCCTCTTTAGGCACGTGGGTCGAAGAAAATCATCACTGCCTCAAGCTGCCAAGTGCCGAAAGCTGGAGTGGCTTCTGATTGTACTGTACTGTACTGGTGATGGGCAAGACCCTGCACGACCTGATTTATTCGGGGATATTCACGAGCTGAACATGGGACAAGTTAGAAGTATTGAATTGAATCATAATTCTGCAGATTGCGTGATCTATGGTGGCACTTTCAAGTGACTGTCCATGCCGTTCCAAGACTGCTGCCAGAGTCCAGTCTCCTTGTCACATCCTTTCCAAGCTTCCAACTCACATAGGCATGAACGAAGCCCACCTGATCCCGCTTCCGCTCGCGCAGGGCAGCGGACCACCCGATCCCGTCCGTGATCCCGTCGGCCTCATCTTCGTTCAGCTGGCTCGAGATGGCTGGAGTCCACATGATCTTGACCGGGCGGTACCTTCCGACGACTGGGCACGTGCCTTGCGGAGATATATACATAAATCTGGTCGACTGGCAAGGTCCAGGAGCCCCCAGTAGCTTCTTGTCTTCTTGTTCCTAGTAAGGCTAGGAGCACCTAGTAGCGTCCTTGCTCCTAGTAGCGATGCCAGGAGCCCCTAGTAGCATCCTTGCTCCTAGATAATCTGGTCCACTGGCAAGGTCCAGGTTTTCGCCTTCCTTTAAGCCCTGACTGTGTCGGACTCTGCTAGACTCTGTGCCTGTCGCAGATCCAACACCTCTCTGCTCTGCATGTCACCTCTTCCAGATTGCTCCTTCCCAGCTGTGGCCGTTTGGAAATGCTTCGGCCGGTCTGTCTTCACGCCAAACCTGTATATAATTAGCCACTCTCATACATATAGATAATAGTATGATAATAGATAGATATAGATATGGCCTCAAACATGCTTCAAGTGACTTCAAGTGCAGCTTTTCAGCTTTGGAACGTGTTCTGTTTACACCGCACCTTTGGAAGGCCTGGGCCAATGGCATGCTGTATTCGCTCTCCTGAGGCTCGAGGATATTCTGGAACCCAACTGATTGCTTCACAAAGCTTCAAAGAACAGACGCTGTTCAGCAAAAAGTGGCTCAATGTCCAACGCGCCTTTTTGATCCAGGCGACCTCGCTCATCTCTCTGTTTTCCCCAAGTCAGGGCTCCGTCTCGTCATCTTTGAACGGTCTCCGTGGTCCCTTTCGCTGGGCTGCTTGTTTCGATGTGCACGTGAGGACTCCATCTTTCTGCGTACTTTGACGTTGGGCGCATACAATTCTTTCAGCCCGTGCCAGCCCTAGTTGAGGCTGACCTGCCACTGAGACTGGACATTGTGGGACCCTCAAGATGCTTCGAACCTCTCTGAAGACTACTCCAATTCCACTGTTCGCATGGGCGTACCAGGAATCAATGCGGACAGCAAGGCTTCGTCATACTCTTGCAGGGCTAGGCGTTCATGGCCAGTGCCGCACCAAGCCACGCTGACCACTGAAGAGGCTGCAAATCCATTGGCACCCAGCGAGACCAGGGCACATTGCAAAGGCGAAATCACCGCAGCAGCGGTGGAAATCTCCGAACCCGAAAAGAGAAGCCCTGCTTCAGTCAGTATGGCACACCCACACCCTGTAAGCCCTTCCGAGCCGGCTGTTTGTGCGGCTTGGGCGCCATAGGCGCGCAGGGCCGCGATTTGGGCCGCTGAGATCTGACACTCTTCGATGGTTTCTCCTTGGATGTCATGATGCTTGAAGTTGGAGTGCTGAAGACACGTGCCCCTGGTTTTTGCGGATGGTGCAGAAAGTTCCAGAACTTCATACAGGAGAGGATGCTTTCTTAAGAGACTTCGGCGAACAGCTTTGATCACTGGAGCCTCTCGCGTTGGAGAATCGGGGAGCTCCAAGTGATCCAAGCTGACCTCCTGTGAAGAGAGCCACCGAAGGCTCCGAAAGGTTGCCAGGCTTTCCAGCAGGGAAAGTGACTTTGCATCAGGCAAGGATCGGGAAGCCACAGCATCCAGACCTACCTCTCCATGAGAGAAGAGGTTTGCAATCAGAACCTGCTCAGACGAAAGCCATACATCCTCCAATGTGGGTGCCAAGTAGACATTGCCACTGACGTGTGCCAACCCCACACTGGCCCTTGACGACGTCGATGTTTCAAGGTCTTGTGAGAGCACCAAAAGCAAATCATCTGCGTGAAGACCCAAGGCCTCGGGACATCTGCTTGAACCACCCCATGTTTGAATCAATACAGTAGGTTTTTTGCACGTGTGCAGTACGAAAGCTGGACAACTCTATATCTTCACGTCCAAACACACAGCACCCGTTCAAACAGACTTAGACGATCTTAGACTACTTCATGTTCCAAAATGTCTTTCCCCTAAGCCTCTTCAAATGCATTCCGCGCATCGTTCAGGATGACCCATGGCTTCCGCATCAATCGTGGATAAAGCTCCAGCGCCAGCGCCCATGCGGAGAGTTTTGAAGTCTTTGACGCCCAGAGGTTAAAGCCCAGCCCCATGAGGACAGCGCAAAGGGCTCATCACTTGTACAGATCGAATGGCTGGTTGAACGGCCCGTTGCACAGCTGAGGAAAGGAGATCTGATCTGGTTGCACCACCAGCTTCAGTCTACATGTCTGACCAGGAAAGTTGGATAAAGGTTTCGGAAAGAATTCAGCCAAGACCACAGACCTTACAGGATCCCTTCACTCCTGCCAGTCTTCCCAAGGGACAGCAGGTCTTGGAGCCGCATCATACCTGCGAACACTTCGCGCCGTTTCAGACTGAGCATGCGTGGTTCCAATCTCTTCGTTATGTGTATGCTATGTGTATGTATCACATATATATATATATATACATACCCCACAGGTTGAACCGAAGAACTGACCTGGTTCACAAAAACAGTTGATATACTGTACTCCGATTGTCCATGAAAGCCTGAGAATGAGAATGACACATAGTTCCGTGTCAAAAGGTGCACGATTGAAGGCCCGCAGAACGCGCTTGTTTGCCGAGTTCCCCCTAGAACATCTCGGGGCACATCACGTAACGATATAAAATCCTGACCACCCCCTGACTTGAGAGGCTTTAACAAAGCTTCCTTGACGTCAAATCATCTCTCCAAGGGCCCTCCATGGGCGGCCGGACAGGCTTTTCTGCTTTTGCAGAGGATATGTCCTCCTTAGAAGCAGGTGTCAATCTGCAGATTATCAACGAGCAGGGGCTTTTAACGAACAAAGACCCACGTTTGACAGGGCTTATGTGGCAACGTTGCAATGTTTGGAGTCTTCTATTAGATGATGCAACAAAGGTATGTATATATGTAAGGTAAGTGACACAAGGCCAGCAGGACAAACTGGTCATGTCGTCCGGTCATTGTATCTTCCACCCCGCTAAAAGCTACCCGGGGCAGTTTCAAACTAGAGCAATGCAATGAGTGAACGCCTCCCTTTCTTTACCTGGCAAACAAGCAAATGTCGTCACATCTACGTCAAGCCTTTTTTTTACGCAACCTACACGACCTCTCCGTAAGCAGCAATTCTTGTCCTGTTGGTCCGACCACCCCGCCCCGTCCCTTCCGGCTCTCCTTGGTGGACACTTGGTGGGCTTCACCTTGGGCTTGGACACCCGTCTTTTGCCTGGGTTGGCTGAGCCGGCGTCATAGCCGTCACGGGTGTCCGATGCCAAACAGAATAAGCTGATGCGTCGAGGCCGATCAAAGAACATCTCGTTTGGTTTGTTTCGGCTACCACATGGGTGCGCATGGGGACGCATGAAAAAGGCAACCGCCCAACTTGGTGTGCAATGATGTTGGGACATCTACTTTAGATACAGACAAATCATGATCGGGCAGGTACGAAAAAAATTAAAGAGTTTCTCGCAGCATCACTTTCAATCCTGCACACTAAGCCAGCTACCATCCCAGCGGATGGTCTTGCCTGTCCAAGCAAATCACTCTCTAGAAGATTGCAAGGAAAAACTTTGAAGGGTTCATGAGGCTGGCTAAGGGTTGTTTTGCTTTGTGAACCAATACCTGTCCTACTCGCGGTTTTATCTGGTATCCCAGTTGTGGTGCCTGCTAGTGTGAAACGTTGAGCTGCAAAAACCACCTTTGACTTCTACAGTACAGATTATACAGGAATATCCTCAGTCAAAAGGCTGAATCAACACCATACCCACCACCATTCACGAAAACGGCTCATGCCCACGCTCACAACAAGACACCAGGGCGCCTCCACCCTCTGCAACGGGGAAGCTCGGATGTTGAACCTCTCTCCCAAAGACTTGCGAGGCAGCCTCGCGGTGCAGTCGCACGACGGGGCGCGAGTCTAGGCGCATCAGGGTGGGTCGCGCACAGGGCGGTTTCCAGCGCCTCGCTGGCAGACCAGGCGCTCTTCACGTCTTGGCCTGTGGCCTCCTGGTCATCCTTCATATCGATGCCGGCCAGGCGCAATCGACAAGGATCCTTGGCGCAACACGGATCCCTGTTGCCAACCTGATGCACAACTTGGATGCGACTGATGCGATTCTTCTGTCTGCCTGCACCAAGAGTACATCAAAAGTACAGACAAAACTTCTCCGAGGAACGGAGAGTGGCATGAGGAATCCGAGTTCATCCACAAATGCCTGAAGGGATAAAAGAATTTCAGCAACATGTTTGACATTTTGACACACACTTCTTCCATGCTTGCGACATGAAAATACAGATGCGCATCCATTGACATTCAAATTCTATATATTATGCTAAAGAGACCTTATGTCCAACGGCATCCATGCTGCTGAAAGACTGGAAGTAAACAAATCGTTCAAAAGATCGAAGTCTGCTCCAGGTCTCTTGAATCCATTCTCCATGTTCTCTGGCCTCATTTCCTGCCACATGGAAACCAAAGAGTGTGTTGTTGTAGCGCAAACCATTGGCAATCAGCATGCAATCCTGGCGACACAACGTGAAAAGAGGGCTTGGTACAGGTAGAGAGACCTGCAAGCCCATTCCATTTTGGAGCCGGTCCCTCGCAAGACGAACTCAAATCCGCATTTCCATGGTCGCTTTTGCATTTCCCGGTCGCCGCTACGTCAACCAAGCTACGTCAACCTACCAATGTGTCCTCTGTTCCAATCGCGTTGTACGAGATGTCTAAATGGAAGAGCTTGTCATTGCTCACGAGCACTTCCGCGAGCATCTGCACAGGTGGGATGGGACTTCGGACCAGCGAGCGGCACTAGAGCTTGGTGTGAGAGAACCTCCTCCGTCCCTGAAAATATGGTCGGGTATGTATGAAAACAGGACGACCCTCAAAACAATGGGTGTTCGTCCAATTTGTTGCTTTTCCGCGGGGGGTTCGGGGGGTCTTCCTACTTCAGTACACCTACATCTTCACTAGCCATGTCCAAGCGCAAGAGGCTATTTTCTGAAGCCCAACATCTCCACTGCCGTTCACGAGAAAATGCCTTCGAAGGGTTGTGGCTCTTGGCGCAAGCCATGCCCATGCGATTCCAGCTCAAGTCAACTCTGGATAGCCTCGATTCGGTCATGGGGCAATCATCTGAAATGTCTGCTCGATTCAGGTGAGGACAGTTCTTTCAGCGTGGCTCACAAGGGCTGGTGTTGGAAAAATTGCTGTTTTGCATGGCAAGGTGAAGGTTCCCCTTCCAAACTGAGACCAAAGACGTGGCTCCGCCAGACAAGCGGTTCTCACCGATGCCCTCAATCAGCTTGTACCTCAACTCTGAAATGCTCCAGTAACTTCAGGACAAGGCTCACTTTAGTATAGAATCAGAAACTCCCAAACATGACGAGAAGTAGGAGATTCATCAAAACAAAAAGTTGTTCGTCAGATCCTTGGAACCACCCAGCCCACCGAAAATGTCGAATGGCGCTTGGACAGTTCTCTCGACGTTCTCAACGTCAATGTTTTTAACCGCTTCGACTGGCACGCGCCCAGGCCGTGAAAGCTGTTCCAGTGCAAGTCCAGCACCTCAGGGACCGAACCCCGCCGTTCGGCGATCGTTCCGTGTTGGGTTCCAGCTGCCAGATTCGATCTGATGTTGTAACAGCCGGATTCGATTCCGGTCCCTCTATGTGTATACATACATACATACATATATATATATTATGTAATTGTATATGTATGTCTTACGAACAGTCACAAAAAAAGAAACGATGCGTCGTATTCGTCTGATTCATCACATTCTACTTCCCTCATAGTGGCTACTTCAAAACTATGTAACGTGTGTATACGTCCATTCGTTGGGAGTTCCCTTTTCGAGTTTCAAAGGTCGCACACCAAGGTCACATTGGTGAGATGACGCTCATCTACCTCCAGCCAAGCAACTCCTGGAAGATAAATGACCAACTGTTTCTTGGGTCAGTGGTCATCTACCCAATTGTTTCCTCAACCCCTGGAAATTTCCAAGCACTAAAGCTTCACTAGGGTTCCCAGCTCTCAGATGCTTCAGCTCGGTGATCATTGACCCCAAGGCCTGCAAATGCACCGCCCATGGCATCACCGCGCACCCCCCATTGTGCAACTGCATCCCCCCCTTTCAGTGGAGCAAATCGATCCCATTATGTCCAGAAAACACGTCTGTATTGGAGTTTACATTTGCCAAGCTCAAGTTGATAGCTTCCAAAATCCAATAGGCATTGACTTGGCATGCGAAACAAACCTGGTTTTCCATAGGACAGGCCTTCCCCAAATCATGGTTCACGCGACCCAGCCTGCCGGACAAGCCACGAAAGAGAATGGTAGATCATGAAAAAGGTGGTCCCACCCAATCTGGTACGTCATAAGCACAAAATCACCTCTATCTACGCCGGTATTGTGCAACAATGGGAGGAGCCACAAGCCCTGGCTTGCCAAACCTCCACCAACTCCAAGTCCAATCAAACCAAAGGCTCAACCTGTCAATACCTTGTTTGGATCAAAGTCTGACGGAAACCCACAAAGCGGAGCGCGCAGCAGCGACATACAGGACCTCCAAAAGGCCACCCTGCAAACGCCGACCCCACTGGGAGAGAGACGAAATGTGAAAATGTTGCTCCTCCTCCTCCTCCTCCTCGTCCTCCTCCTCCTCTCCATACCTCCTCCCCCTCCACAAATATCAGATCGCGGCGGGCACCACCAGTGGGCACCACCGGACCTCAACCACAAGCGCCAGCTCACTGCGAGCGACCTCAACCGCGAGCACTAGATCGCTGTGGGCACCAGCGGGCCTGAACCGCGAGCGCTAGATCGCAGCGGCAGCACTGGGCATGAACAAGATAGAAAGAATGCCAGCAGGTATGCCACGTAGAGTGCCCTAAAATTTGTGCCCGATAGAATGCCAGAATGTATACCCGATAGAATGCCAGACTTTATGCCAGAAAGAATGTCAGAATAGAATAGATGTCAAAAGAGTGTCAGAAGATATATGCGCCACAGAGAATGCGCGAGTCTATGCCAGATAGAAGGCCAAAACCTTTGCCAGAATGCCAGAAAGAATGTCAGAAAATTGCCAAATAGAATACCAGAATATGCGCCAGACTGAATGCCAGAATACGTGCCAAATAGAAATGCAAGTGCCAGATAGAATACCAAAATATGTGCCAGACAAATGCCAGATAGAGTGCCAGAGTATATCCCAGATAGGATGCAAGAAAGTATGACAGACAGATAGAAAAGCATAATATGCCAAACAGAATGCCAGCATAATTGCCAATTGTATAATGCGAGAATACATGCAAGATCGACTTAGAATGCCACAATACATGCCACATAAAATGACAGAAGATTTACCAGATAGAATGCCTGATTCATGCCAAAAGGAATGTACGCTAGATAGAACGCCACAATATGTGCACGTATTTACAAATATATATAAGCAAGATAGATACTTTCTTGGTGATGTTGAAGCAATATAGCCGCCGGTTATCAGGAGAGATCAGCAGTATATACAGTGTAATGCCATGGTGGGGATCACTCGAAGTGAAATAATTTGTCAAACGCGGGTCGACGTGGCAACAATGCCAAGGCGACGAGACCGGTGTCGGTACACCACATAAGGCTAACACGGGCCCAGCCCCCAGACCCCCAGACCATAAAAAAGAAACACGGCCCCCGCCAACAAGCGATGTGCATTCGCAAGCGCTCTGGGCTACCGGACCCATTCTGTGCCAGGCTCAAAGCCCTCAACTCGGGGGTGCGCGTGCTCAAAGCCTGGCGAGGAAGGCTTCTCCTTGTTCAAGAACTGATGTATTTTCCGCCCACGGAACCGCAAACAAGCCAGCAAGGCGTCCACGAAGTTACACAAATCGCGCTCATAGGCATCAGCAGCTTCGACACTGGGTCCAAAGGGAGTGCCCAACCGGTTGCCCTGCCACAGCCAAGAAGCAACCAATCTGTGAGTGCACAATCCAGAAAGAATGGTGGTTTTGCTGTTCAATGAAGTTCTGTTGGACCGCCCAAGCTTCGACAGGGGGTTCAAGGCACTGATCATGGAATCCAACAAACAGCCTGCAGATTCAACTCCAGCAACGGGCTCATCGTAATCTTTCGCAGGGAGGCTTCCTTGCAACCGGAGCTGCAGGTCTTGGGATACTCCATGAAAGGTGAGGTTCGAACAAACATCTGCCATCTGTCATTGCCATGTTCAATTAGAATCCACTGGGGCCCCTGCGAAATGTCGAATACCCAGCTGTCCAATAAAGTTCGAAGACAGGTTCAACGCCTAGTCACACACGTGCAAACAGTTGGAAGCACAAAGCAACATCCAAGGGAAGGCAAGAAGGAATTGACATGTCTCGTGAAATCCTTCGGTAGGTTTTCCCTGCAGAACTCTTTCCACTCAATGTGACTGCGTGTGTCACAGTGCTTTCACACCGCCTCACCTCACATGGATCCTCCACAATCAACAAAAACGACTGAACCGGGAGACTTTGGACTTTGCAATTCAACTTCCGTTCAGAGCCACCGAGATGCTCTCCCGACTGCTGAGGGTTTTTCAGCCAAATCTTGCTCTTCGTCTCCAAATTTGGAAGACCCGGGAAAAACACGTTTAGTCAAGCTTAGTCTATTTTCCAAGGGGATCCAAGGGGCCATTGTTGGGACTTCCTCTCGCAAAACACACCCATGCCTGAAGCTCCCTGCTGTTTGCAGCTCTGGCCTCGGCCCTTGGAAGAATCTTGTCACAAATCACAGAGACGGATCGATCCTGGCGTGATCGGCTCACAATGCTGCCATTTCCGAAGTGGTCAGGCTGACTTGGGACAAGATGTGGAACTAAAGTGCTCTTGCAAAATCACCTCTAACCTACAGTCTGCACATCAATCACCCAAATGGGGAGACCGGGGAGACTGTTGCTCGATGTGCTTGACCCCTCCTCGATGCGATTCTTTGAGAGATCGCACCGCCTGCAATGCTCTACTGCCCCAGGGGCCTGCAGCGAAAAAAGACAGAAATGCCATCTTGAATGACCTTAAACGTACTTCCTTCAGATCATCCTAAATATCACGGCTGTGAGCTTCTTTGAACCGAACGCACTGGCATGGTTTGCTGCGGCCATGTTCGTGCAAGTTCCGCACGGGTTCCACCTCAACACAATTAGAGATGCAATTAGAAGTTTCGTCTTTTCACTGAAAGCCGGTCATGCCCGCACTGGCATGAACCTCTCAACACAGTTGGATGAAAACAACTTTCATACATCTAGGGCCGATAATTTTGCGCTGCCACGGATTCCAGAAGCTCATGGTTGAACAAAGGATGTAAACAAAAAAGGTCTAAAGTCTAAAATGCCAGACTCAGAACAAAGACTCCCAAAAGCCAAATGGTGTACTTCAAAGGCCCCAGGTGTCTCAATGCGGTGCCACAAAGAATCAAAACTGAAAGCCTTCGTAGGCTGTGACCCGTCCCTCGGGTTCTTGACCACTGAAAAGTCTTGAAGGACCGCGAACAGCCTACGAACTGCCCCAGCAATTCCGAATGACAGTGCATTCCGAATCCTCCATTTCTCGTACCTGGCAAAGCATCTCAAGGCGCTCAGATCCCAAGCTCCAGCCTCGGTGCAGAGAGTGCGAACCGCTTTTGATGCCAACTCACTAGGCTTTGATGCGGACCCACTTGGTGGGGAAATTTGAGCGCTTGGAATGTCCATCACAAGAAACAGCTCGGTGCGCTTCCGCCACGTGTCAAACGGAGCGAATCTGAGACATCAACCGCCGAAGTGCATCACCCCAGGTTTGACCTCACTATGCAGGCCGTGCCCCAGGTGGTTCTAACTGATCCCGTTCGAGTTCGAGTTCAAGTTCGAGTTCGGGTTCGAGTTCGAAGCGCGAGATTGCGTGGATCGAGCGAGAGGGGGGTGGACCAGTTCGAGTTCGAGTTCGAGTTCGGATCGACAACAATTAGAGCCGGGGGGGTGGACCGGTTCGAGTTCGAGTTCAGATCGACAACAATTAGAGCCGGCCGGGGGTGGACCGGTTCGAGTTCGAGTTCGGATCGACAACAATTAGAGCCGGGGGGGTGGACCAGTTCGAGTTCGAGTTCGTTCCTATCGACAACAATTACAGTAAGGAGCTGGGGGGGTGGACCGGTTCGAGTTCGAGTTCGAGTTCGGACCGACAACAATTAGAGCCGGCCGGGGGTGGACCAGTTCGAGTTCGAGTTCGAGTTCGGATCGGCGACTAAGGGACTTATAAGGGGGGTGGACCTGCAGTTCGAGTTCGAGTTCGGATCAACCCACAACAACAGCAACGAGAACCAACAGCAATGACAACAACCACAACCGCAATCGACCTGTTGAAAGTATCCGCGCTGCGCAGTCTCATCTTTGCAGCCAACACTTGTTTTATTAGGATCTGGTGTGCTGCTTGGGGGGGCGCTGCGCCCCCCCCCAACCCCCCCGCGCCACGAAATCTGCACTTCATCTCCAAAACCCGCGCCTGCCACGAAATCAACATTTTAGTGTGAACTCCCTGCGGCAAAAAACCTGCTAACCAACCAACCAACATCCACCTGCCAGCGGCGCCAGCAGCAACCAACCAACTGATCACAACGTAGCATCTCTTTTGTGGGCCATCCGAGGGTGAAATTTAGAATAGGAAGAAGCCTATTGCAACGTGGCATGCCTTTTGTGGGCTACACGAAGATACAGTTTAGAGTAGGAAAAGGCCATTGCAACGTAGCATTCCTTTCGTGGGCAATTCAAAGGTAAAATTTAGAAAAGGAAGAAGCCATTGACACGTAGCATGCCTTTTGTGGGCCACCCGAGGGTAAAATTTAGAGCAGGAAGGAGCCATTACAACCAAGCATTTCTTTTTGTGAGCCACCCGATGGTAAATTTTAGAGTAGGAAGGAGCCATTACAACGATTTACAACGTAGCATTCCTTTGATGGGCCATTCGAAAGTAAAATTTAGAAAAGGAAGAAGCCATTGCAACGTAGCATGCCTTTTGTGGGGTAAAATTTACAGCAGGAAGGAGCCATTTATATTACAACGTAGCATTCCTGTTGTGGGCCATTCGAGGGTGAAATTTACAGCAGGAAGGAGCCATTACAACGCAGCATTAGATCGAAATTCGAATCGACGACAATTTTTACACCCCGGGGGGGGAACCAGTTCGAGTTCGAGTTCGAATTCCAACCGACGACACTTTGACGCCCGGAGGGGGGGAAACGCAGTTCGAGTTCGAGTTCGAATTCGAATCGACGACAATTTTGACACCGGGGGGGGGAACAGTTCGAGTTCGAGTTCAAATTCGAATTCGAATCGACGACAGCGATTTTGGAGTTCGACTCTTTCGATTCGTCCACCGGGTTAACTTCCATAACAGTTCCAGTTCGAGATCGAGTTCGAGATCGAGTTCGAATTCGAGTTCGGTTCCTTCCATATATCCTTTCAGGGTTGAGTTCATCAATAAGTATAACTGTTTCAGTTCGAGTTCGAGTTCGAGTTCAGGTTTGACCTCACTATGCCTCACGCTGTGCATCGGCCGTGCGGCTCGACCGCTGATCGCCACGGTGCCGGGACGACGCGCGGTTCCGCCGCAGGGCGACGACGACGACGACGAGCTGCACGAGCGCGTTCATCTTGGATGCCAACAGCCACTGGGTCCACACTTGGTCGGGATTCCTGTGAGTTTCCCTGGCTGGACCGCGAAAGGCCGGCGCAGAAAAGCTACCAAAATGATTTTTAAGTATCTTGGGATGGTGGGATGGCTAAAAGGATGGCTAAAGGGTGAGGTCTTCATTTTCGCAGCCACTCTAACACTCTGAATGCAGCAGTCTTGGTAGTGGTTGGCCACCTGGGGAACCCCATTCGGGCCAAGGATCCATCTTTGTTTTCTCATGGTTGAGCCGATCTACGAATCAAGGATACATTTAATTCTGACCAAAATGACTGGCTGCCTCAAAAAGAAGCTGTAAGCCCCGAATCCACGCTCTAAGCTTTCAGGGCCTTGGTTCCGCGTGGCCCCAAGGGAATGCAGTGCCTGTCAGGCTCTGGGCATCGTCTGCTTGGAAGGTGTCATGTCGCATCTCTTATGACTCAGCTCCTGGTGGCTGTGTTCAGCAGTGGCTATGGTCTCTAGTCAACTTCTGTTGGAAAATGTGAGACCGTTACATCATGTCGCATCGCAAGGAAAACACAGTCAATTGAGCTTTGTCGTGTAAACTTGTTTGTAGACGGGTAGACCTTCGTCGACAGCGTTGGTAGTAGTCCGAAATGTACTCCTCTTGATCAGACCGCCTGGAAAGCAGAGAACATCAGCGAGAGAATGACCACAAACTGGTGAAATCAATTGAAAACAACTGGGACAACACAGGGAACGCGCGATGGTGATCCTCTATGAACATCATCCCTGGAGCACATGCGTGGACCATGATGCATCTCCAGCTCCCAAATACATCTGGTTTCCTTGCCTTGTGAATCCCAGATGAGAGATTCGCCAGTCGGTATCTTCAACACTGAGGCGGCTCAGTCCACCATCCTAACAGTTTGCGCAAAGTGCACTGAACCTTTGAGGTCATACAAACGAGCTACACCTGTCGGATCTCGTTGAAGCGTGCGCTGCCGTCCGTGAGAACTCTGAGGAGCAGGACTGGGATAGAACAAAAGGGAAGAATCCGTGAGGATGCACAGCCTTTACGGGTTTCCTCAAAGTTCTTTGGCAAAGAATATCTCTATCAACGCGAGGCGCAAGTTTTGACCCTCATCATTCTCATGATGTGTGAGAGAAGTGATGTCAAACGATGTTGCATTCTGATTGCAGCAAAAACCTGGAGGTCTGGAATAAGTTCAAAGCTGGCTTGCACACGCAAAACCAAGGCACATGCAATTTGCACCCCAGTGTTCGTCACATGTCATATATATATATATATATGTATATATATATGTCACGCGTCGGCTGGTCACATGTCATGTATGCGCCACATGTCATGTGCACCGCGGCCAGGATCACAAGGCATAGGACACATGTCATTTGCATTCCAGTGCAGGCCACAAGTCGAAGGTCACATGTGATTTGCTCCCAAGTCATGGTCACCAGTCAAACGTCACACATCTTTCGCACCGAGGTGCTGGTCCCAGTGCTGTTCACAAGTCAAAGGTCACATGTCACTTGCACCCCAACGCGGGTCACAAGTTATACGTTGCATGTCATCAATGCGGGTCACACGTCATATGTCACATGTCACTTGCACCCCAATGTGGGTCACAAGTCATATGTCACATGTCATCTGCACCCTAATGCGGGTCACAAGTCATAGGTCGCATGTCATCTGCACCCCAATGCGGGTCACAAGTCATAGGTCGCATGTCTTTCGCACCCCAATGCGGGTCACAAGTCATAGGTCGCATGTCTTTCGCACCTCGTGTCGTCTCTTTAGTCTTTGGAAACGGCGTGGCGTGAGACGGAGGTCTCACTGCCTGGCTGCTGCCTTTTGAAATTAGCCCATGTGTGTTTGGCTTCTTTGAGGGCCTTGATTCAGAGAGTTGGCCGTTTAATTTCGCTTTTGTCTTTCGGAGTCTTTCGGCTCCTGCAAGCTCTGTCGGAGCTCGCCGGACTGGAAATGCGAAAAACTGGACTCTCTTTCCGACTCCCGCACCTCCCAGTCGGAGGCCGTCGTGGAGGCCTGCGCACGTGGACGGCGAGACGGCTGGAGCCACGTAACAATGTAGAAGGCTACCGGGGCCTCGGTCCGTCCGTGCAGAACTCGTTGCCACCTTAGCGGCTTTTCAGAAGAAACACTAGTAACAAGGGCATTGCTACTAGTAACAAGAAGCTACTAGTAAGAAGTGCATTACTACTAGTAGCAAATAGCTAGAAACAACACTTCTCTTGAAGAAAAGATTCCATTGGTCGCAGGTGGGGGTCGTAGTGGGGGTTGTGCAGGCACCTTTTCAAGATGAGATGGGTTTGTGCCGAAAATCTTCAAGACTCTGGACATCCAAGTCCGCTGCAATGGCCTACACGTGGGGTTTAACTTGGCTTCATTCAACTCTTACAATACATACATGGCTCCAATAGTCCGGACACCGAAAAGGATTCAACTGCAGTCAAATCCTTTTGGAGAAGACAAGGTCAAACTCCCAGGGTCCTCTCAGTATTCCGCTCTTCGAACTCGCTCAGGGTCTTCTTGGCACTTCCAGCCTAGTGTCTTTGGCACTTCCGAGATCCGGTCAAATAGCGTGCGGCGGCGTGCTATGGCGACGGTGGGGTTCAGAAGCCTGGGGGAAGGTGGGCACTCCAGACACACCTTCATCTGGTGTACACGCGCATCCACCACAGATCATGGTGGCCCAGTCCTGCCTCGTTGTAATCCTGCCAGTACTCCTGCTAGTCTGCGCAATTTGTTCTGGCTCTCTTGCTCTTGGCTTTTTTTCTGAAATAAGAAGATCGAACACTGGAAAGACATCTCATCCACCATGACCAAAACTCGAAACACATTAGCTCCATTCAATGTGCAAAGTAGAATATAAATAGTATCCCAAAGCATGTACAAATTGTTCACTGATCTTCTCATGTCCAATACACTGTACATTTACTTCATCTCTATCTTGAAGACTCTACTTCACAGACACAAGCCAGGGTCACAACTCTGTGCTGCTCACAACTCCGTTGGGCTCACAGCAGGCGTTTGTCACGCGGCAGGTGTTGAGACCACCGCTATGACGCCAACAGCAGAGAGTTGCCATCATGTAAAATCTTTATAAATAAAAACTCTCCAATCGGATTGTACAACCTCTTTATATATTTCTGTTTTCCTTTTACAATCAAGAATGAAGCGTCTACATATGTCCACATTACTTGTTGGTGGGCATTTGTCGTCCTGCTTCAATTGCTCTCGCTGAGCCACTGAGAGGATGGTCTCATCATTGTCCTCCTGCCAATGAACTTGCACTAAAAGCAACTCACATTCCCAAATGATTCTTTTTGCCAGAGAAAGGTGGTCAAAGGCACTCCAAGGCACTCCAAAAGAGACATACTTCCCTCGGACCAAAACCCTTCCAGCCTTCCCTACCGATCGAGACAAACACACCAGCCTCCAAGTCTAAGTCTTCTTTGGCTTCCAGCAGCTTTTGCTGCGCCTGGCAGTGGCTTGCTGTCTGGGCTAAAAAGCAAACAGCTGCAACAGTCAGCTGTTGTATCGAAAGTAAGCACGGGCTCATATGATTCATATGTCATATGTCATATGACAATAATCTGCCCCTCGTCATCCACTCATGACTTGTAATTAGCAATAAACTCATTCATCAACACCTTCCTATCATGTCCAAAGCATGGAAAGGTCAGATCTTGACTCGCCTTGCCTCGCGATAGCGAGCACTTTGTCTCGTCCCAGGTCGGCTGATGGAATGTCCTGCTCATCCCGCCCATGGAATCTAAACTCTGAAAGTACATCAATATCCAACATGATCAACCATGACTTTCAGAGCTCTCCTTAAAGAAAGAATGCTTAAACTCCTTACGCTTTGGCACCGGAAATTGCACTGCAAAGGCAAAGGCAAACTTGCAAGGTTGAGCGTCATTTTTCTGCCGATCACAAGCCAAAAGTATGTGGTGTAGTTCATCTCAAGGGCTTCCAAGTAATGTGGAAATCCATGGGAGAAAGGCTTCAGAGAACTGATCTCGAAGCATGTCAAACTCCTTAGCAGCAGCCGGAGCTCTTCCTCACTTGCAGGATACTTGGAAAAATACTTCAACATCAACAAAACTACACTGAAGAGACAAAGAAAAATTGAGCACCACATCAAAAAGACAAGCATATTCCAAAAGCATGACGAGCTTCTTCTTCTTGCTGCTCTTCTTGGACTTCTTGAGCGAAGTGGCTGCCTTGACCTCTCCCACTGCGGCCGAAGCGGCGGATCCCAACGTTCCGGTGGTGACCACGAAGCTCTCGCGTGCCATGTCCGACATGGCATGGTGACCTTGAGGAGCCATGTGGCCCTCAGGATGTGTCGTCACCACGTAGCCGGGGGGAAGGGCCTCTCCCGGGGCAAACCATTTGCCCTGAGAGTGATCCAAGGCGGAGGGCATCGTGTAGCCACCATAGGAAGTCATGGGCGTGCCGGAGTACACTGTGGGATACTGGTAAGCCATGGCGTCCCCAACGACCAAAACGAACGCACAAAGAGCACTTTGAGCACGGCAACTGCGAGGTGTCCAAAGTGCTCTGCAGATTCAAACACTTTGGCACTTGTCTCGTGCTGGAAGCTTTCGTGCCATCTAAGAATCTTGCTAAGAGCAGAAACCCCTTTGAGACCTGGCAGCCTCTCCTGAGCTCGGCCGCTGAAGCTCGGACGCCTGGCAGGTCTCGCTCGGAAGCGGGGACGTGACCTGTCTGAGGTCCGAGGTGGCACTCTTTTCTGAATGGGCATGGCTTGGCTGCTACCCCATCATGTGGTGTGTAGCTTTGACCTTGAAGAAAGTTCGATGACATGTGGGTCTTGGGAGATGTGCTTGTCCTCAGCAAGACAATCTCCATGCTGTACATTACCTCACTTCTATCCTAGAACTTTCCCACTTTGGAATACGATCAGATGTCATTTGCGCGCCTCAGTGCTGGCAAAGATGTTCGAAAATGGGAAGTCCTGGGAGAATCCAACACGATGTCCCAACTAGGCTGGTCAAGCATGCAGGAGCTCTGAGAGGTTGATCAAACTTCAACCAAGGAAATCTACTACTACTACTACTACCACCACGACGACGACGACCACGACCACGACGA
This sequence comes from Durusdinium trenchii, assembly GCA_963970005.1. Taxonomy (NCBI): domain Eukaryota; class Dinophyceae; order Suessiales; family Symbiodiniaceae; genus Durusdinium; species Durusdinium trenchii. Next base: position 33,710 of record CAXAMN010022984.1, on the reverse strand, counting down.
CGACGACGATGACCACCACCACCAAAAGGTTGCTGGCGCTGTGGGTGGCGATGCTACCCTTGAAGGCCTACCACACATAAGGAGTTTTGAGCGTCGCGCAAAAATAATGTGCCAGCGCTTCCTTGAAGAAGCATGAACTATCCTGCGTCCACTACCTTTAATGGAGTGGGTGCCTACAAATTAAGTAAGGGTGAGGACAACGTAGGCAAACAAAGGTCACTCTGGTGAGTTGACCATACATCAGTTGCCATGAATCTTGGCAACCCGTGACAAGCACGTTTGGTCGCAAGACAGTTCAAGAGCAGTGTAGATCTTGATCAAACGTTCGCTCCCACGTCAAGCATGGTCCTGCCCAAAATGCTCATCCACTTGATGCTGAACGTCTTCAAGCATTTCAGGGCCATGACCTTAGACGCAGAGCATCTGGTTCTCGAGGTTCACCTTGAAGGCCACCAGTCTCTCCAGCAGCTTCTTCTTACTTCTGCAGAGTATGCCAGTTGTCGTTCCTTGCGTGCCATCTGCAACTCCTTCACTGTCATCTTGTCGGAGAAAGCGACTTCGTCCAGTTCCACCTCCTGTGGCCGTTCTGCCACCACCATCTTCTCAACAGCGTGGAACATCTCTTGTGCCTCCAGCTCCTCAATCTCCTCACCTTCGTCCTCTGACCAGGCCACATAGCCAAAGGCGCCCTCTGCCAAAGGGTATGGTGCTCTGGGAACCTCACTCTCCTGCTCCCAGTAGTCCTTGAACTGCTCAGGTGAGAAGAAGCTCAATGTCCTCTGTGGTTCCGTTACCAGGCTGATCTTGCGAAATGCCTGTGATCCCAGCTGGTTGTAGTCTGCTACCTTCTCCAATTGCGTCCAGAACCCGTCTCTGCCCTTGACCAATGTCAATCTGGCTTTTTGGTGCTTCTCCACAAGTTGCCACTGGATCGCTGTAGACAGCTACCCCATTAGGTAGTCTGCGCCACCTCGGTGTCATCTCCAGCTCTTGGACATACTTGCTCAGATAGCCCTGCAATGCTTGCACTCTCATTTCATCCTCCTCTTCAGTCTTCTGTTGCGGCACCAGGCTTTCACTTGCGTGCACTGCAAAGATTCTTGCCTCGCATTGCAGAGAGTTTCTCTCAGTGTTCAATGGGATGTCCACTGAGCGTCCTTCGTGTCGTAGGCGCAGGCTGCCATCGACTTCGCCCAGGGACCAACCTCTCTTCAGCAGTTTTCCAGCACAAAGAATTGGATGTTGAACATTTCCCAAGACGAAGTCTTCGTAGATCTCGATGCTCTTCCCCGTCCTGTCCACCATTCTAATCTTTGCTCTTGTCATCCCCTCATGGGCAATCTTTCGCCCTTGGGCGTCTATACCATCTTCAAGCCACCATCTCCTTCTCTTCTCTCTCCAACTCCTGCATAGTCCCTTGGCAGCACAGAGATGTCTGCACCACTGTCCAAGGTAATTAGGCAGTTTTCGTTCATTTCCTCAGGCTGCATCCTCACCATGCTCACAACCATCTCTTCATCATCATCTTGCAGATCCATGGCCATTATAGCCACATCATCTGGCACTTCCACCATTGGTTCATAGCATTCTTGATACTCGAACTCCTCAATGTCGTAGAACTCCTCCATCTCATAGAGCTCCATCAACACCATACCCACACGCCATGCAAAGTTGTCACCATGATCTCCACGTGGCGTTGTCAGGTCAAACACTTCCAATGATGCTCTGCAACCTCACCATCTTCACTGATGCTGTCGTTGTCGTAGTTCCTCCACCAGTGTTGCCAGTGGAAGATGAACTGGCTCCTCCAGGGTTCAGCATCTCCTCGACCTGATTCACTCTCTTCCAGCACTCACGAGCGAAATGGCCCGTTTTGCCACCAGGTGACCTGCACCAACTCTTTGATGCCTCATCTCCTTTCTCATTCGCTTTGCCTTTCTTTCCTGGCCCTTTGTCCCAGAAGCTCTTGCCCTTGTCAGCTCCTTTCCAAGAGCCTTTGCCATCTTTGCCACCATACTTCCCTTTGTCTTTGCCCTTGTCTTTTTCTTTGGCGTCTTTGCCTTTTCCTTTCGAGCCTTTCTTGCCCTTGCCAACCTTCCCGACATAGTCCACTTCCATTGGGGTTGCTTCATCACCGGTGGTTGTGGTGGGAGGCATCAATGAGTTTGCGGAATCCCACTTGGTCGTCACCGCCTCAAGCTGGATGATCCTGTCTTTGAGTTGCTCATAGGTAGTTGTGTCTGTGAGCCATAGGTGAAGGTGTTGACGAATCTGCAAAGGGCAGGCCAGAAGGATCGATGCCACCTTAGCATCTTCTGAGTACTTTTGCGATGAAATGCGCTCGTACTCCAAGACCAGGGCCTCAAACTGCGGTAGCTGCTCTGACACCGTTTTGCCTTCTGCAAACTGGATACGTGACAGCTGCCAAAGCAGGGCCAGTGCTCTAGCCCTTGTTGCCAGCTGCATCTCCTTCAACAAAGTCTGCCAGGCCTCGAAGCCGTTCTCGCTCTTGACATGGCGGATCAGCTTCAGTGGGCGTTGCCTCAAGTAGGAGGTCAACAGGCTGTAGAGTCTCACAGCCTTTGCTTTCGTCTCGTCGGTCGTGTCCTCGAAGTTGTAGTCTGCATCAACATTATTCTCGACCATGTCCATGCTGGCCGCCATCGAAGGGTCCAATCCCTTCACATAGTTGAGGAAACCAACTTCCAGTCTCCCCACAACTTCAACTCTGCATCCCTTCCATCGGGCTTGAAGACATCAGGTGCCTTTAGATGCCTCGCCCATCCTTGCGTTGACTGGTTCAATGCCAATCTCTCCAAGGCAGTTGCCACTTGTCGGAGGCTCTCTTCTGCCATTGATCTGAGCCCAATGACCTTGGGGATGAATGTCTTCGTCTCCACAGGTGCAAGGGGTGTAGGCGTCCCGAACGCCAATCCTGCCTATTCTGGGATGTCCCAAAAGCGCCAGTTGTACACTAGCTCGCTCAACTTGTCCTCCTCGGTGCTGTCCCTCAGCTCCTCAATGCGTTTCACGAATCTCCACTTTGCTGGCACCACCACTATCACCTCTTTGAACTCTTTCTGATCTTCCTTTCTTGCCACTAGCACTGAAGCTCTCACGGCCTTCTCACTTCTAATCCACTTGATCTTGCTCAGGTGCTCCTCAGTCTCCACCACCAACGTATGGATCCTCCTCACTCGTGCCTTTCCAGTCAGCGGCGAGATGGAACTTGCCTGGTAGTATTGCACTGGCGTGTCGCTGTCCCAACTCCGCCGGCAAGACCGGCCACCAGCAGTAGCTCAATGAGCCAGATCGAAGTGAAGGATGGTCCACCCCTGGATCGTGTAGATCTCTTCGTCCACGTCGTTGTGGATGCCGTAGAGCTCCTGCTCGTCGTAGTGCTCGTGGTGCCACGTGGGTAACGAAGCCCCGGTTCAGTACGACCAGGGCTCCGCTACCATGAAAGGCGCGGGCGCAGTTTTCCAAACACAGCTTGGGCCTTCATGGCCAGCGTACATGTGCATGATCATGCCACCTATATATGTCCGACTGACCGTCATGTCCTGATTTCCTGTCAATACAGCAACTGCTACAACTAGAGAGCTGTTGTCTTTCTCGATGCTGTTGATTGTGAAGAGTTATGATCATAAAGTCAGGTGTGAAGAACGGAAAAAGAGAAGAAAACCAACCAGCCATTTCAGAATCTCGGTCCATCTCTGAAGCTGCATCATCCGGCCTGAGAGGATGAAATGGACAAACACTGTACAACGCAGACTAAACCACTCATCGACTCATGATCTCGGCCACTGAGTTTCGGTCGAGCCCAATCGTAATGACTGGAGAACGCCGCTCCGTGCAGACCTCAGAAGCAAAAACCTGCACAGAAGTACAATTCAGAAGTGCTCTTGCTTTGGGGTGCCAAAGAATTGATTGCTATGTCAGTCAACCAACGGCAACACAACTGGAGTGACATTGAGTGGATGATCCGTTTTCTCAGTTCCGAAGCTTGATGTCATAGACAGCCGCACTCTGCTGCTCACGCTCCTGCGAGGCCGAGTGATACCAACCAACAAAAGGTTGTAGACGGTGTGACGGTGTAGACCACCAAGTTTGAGTTGCTTGATTTCCAGAGATACTGAAACTCTCTTTGAAAGAACCAAAATTGAGAATCCAAAGCGAAGAGACTCGAGATAAAGCAACTGAAGTTCGAAGCACAAGAGACATACACAGAAACGGACAAGGCCTTGTTGCGTCGGAAGCGTTCGTAGCTGAGGGGAGGAACCTCGTGAGGGAAATGATTCAACTGCAGAGGCACTTCACTACAAGGTGCCATCAAAGATTCTTGACCAAACTAACAAGCTTCTGGGACACACATGTATCCATGTCACGAAGAACAACACTCGTGGAAGCTCGTGTTGTAGGCTTTCGACTCTCGTCTTCTTTGGCCTTGGTTGTGCAAAGTCAAAAGTCCCTCTCAGAGGCATTGGGAACGAAATCATTGCAAACAAGAGGCTGATGTGGCACGGTTTTCTGCTCTGCCGCCTCTGTTTCCGCCGCCGGAAACCTGGTGTCAAGTGAATCCAACACGTTCAGGCAGCTGTGGACAAGCACCCAACCGCCTTTGAGATCTGGGCGTCTCTGCTGTCACTCCTAAAAGCAATGGCCAGGGTGGCTCTCACAACGTGAGAGCAAAAATGCACAACACATCATAGGAACCACTGCAGTTTGCACATAGGTTGTGGGGTGTGAGGGATTTGTCAAAGCCAAACTGCAAAAACTACTCTCCACTCTTGCAGCATGCGATCCTTTGTCATCCTTTGTGCACACGTTCATGTGTACTTCCTCTTTAGAAGATCAGCCAAAGCCTTGTAGTATAATACCAGTGGTGTGGTGCGAAGTTCAAAACCATACTTTAAAGAAGAACAACAGGCCTTCATCGAGCACTGCTGGAAGCAAGACCAGCGGATTGTCCTGTCACTACTCAACCATAAAGGATCTCTGGGGACAAAGCGCTCGCTGATTTCGGATCACGTGCAAGTCGGCCAAGCAAGACTCTCCATCCCAAGCTCTCCTTTAAGGATAACCTCGTGATCTTTCTGCTTTTGGATCTTTCAATTATTTCACCTGCCATTGCGGGCAAGGAAACCTCTCTTTGGATGGCAATGATTTCGTGGTGCCTGTATCGCCTGACATCTTCGCCAACAACCAGCCACAGAAGCCATGTTGCGGTTGAATTTTTGTTGCGTTTCCTCCTTTTGTTCCGAAAGGATGTCACACATGGTGTTTCCCTTTGAAGGGACTGCACGAACATGATTCCGTTGATAAACCCTAGTCTATGCTTGTGGCCAGAAAAATGGGTGGACATAGTTGCTCGAATGTTCCCCCACCTTCTTCAGCACATTCTGTTTGAGAACCAACATTGTACTTTGTTGACGATGCTGTTTGTCTTGGAAACCAAGAACTACCTTGTCACTTGTCCAACTAGTACAAACCTAATTTGACGGGCACGCTTGCAAATGTACATCGCCAATTCCAATTGTCAATATATCAAGAAACTGAAAATCGACAACAAAACCATGTGTAGTCGAACCGAACCGCCGAGTTAACAAATCAGCGGGAAGCACACAAAAACTGCAAAAACAAAATCGAATCAACCACACGAACCGCTGAAAACGCACTTTGAGAACAAACTTGCGATCATGTCCACGTCTCGCCCCTAACAGCCCTTCCACTTCGTGGGGTACTCTAGGGATACTACGGCACAAGAACGAGGCATAGAAGACATACACATGCAAAAACACATGTTTTCGGAAAAAACAGAACAAGTATAGGACACTGCCACGTATACACATGTGAATTAGAAATGGAAAGTCAACCCAAGCAGTGCAGCTAAAGAACACCAAAGAAACTGTTCGCTGTGCTTCTAGGAGGGAGGCGCTGCGCTGTTCCCACCGCACTTACTTGACTTCATGATCTTGACATTCAAAAAACTAGGCAGAATCTCAAGCACTCACAATGTACAAGTTTTAATTGAACAAGTGGATTCCCCTGGTCCCTTCCTAGTTTGGGATTGTGCGAGCGGCTGGCCAAGCATTGGGACGTTTTCCTACAAAACCCATGATGCTGTGTAACAGGCGCCGATGTCATGAAAAAATGTTTTTACGCACTTCTTCTTGAGTGGGCTGAGGTCAAGTCCACTGTACATGCTGTCATGTCATTGATGCTATGCATCTAAGTTGTGATCTACATTCAAAATGGTTCGCACTCCTTCTTGGCGGTGTGAGACCTTAAAACGCCTCTTTGGGCTCACTTTGCCACCATAGTCCATTTTTTCAATATCTTTTTTTGTCTCCCTCATTGAGTTTTCTGATCTTTTCAGGAACTGGGTTCCTGGAGATTTTTCTTTGTTGTCTGTCAGGGAAGTTTCTCCTCGGAACTGCACTGTCTAGTAATTCTTTATACTGTTTTCATCACTTTCTCTACCATCTTTGCTGCATCGCGTTGTCCACCAGCCATGAGTTTGAGCTTCCAATGTTTTTCATGGAGTTACCCAAGTGTTGCTTCAAATCGACCACATCATTGGTGTGCCTGCTCTGCGATGTACTGATCTCTCATGGATATCTGTCTGCTCCCTATTTGAACATTTTGTTCAATGGTCCTTCTGCCTGCGTTGCTCCATCTGTAGCTGCCTTCAACATCACCTTATACCCGCGACGTTGTTTTGTTGATGCTTGCATGTCTTCCAAGCTCCGTCTGGCTGAGAAGTTTCCTGCGCTCAACTCCTGTAGCACATCATTGGCACTGATCGTTGTAGAGTCTGGTGTAAAGCCTCCCATGAAAACCAATCCACAATCAACTCTCCTGGCATAGTTGCGCAATCTTTCAATGTTGTTTCCATAGTTGTCAACTTTGTTGCAATATCTTGAGTTCTACTTTCTAACTCCATGGTCCTGTATTCAAAATCATCTGCTCTCCAATCAATTGCTGCCAATTGTCATAGTAGCGTCTTTCTGTATGACCCCATAGCTCACCGCTACTTCTCTGGAGTTTCAGTTCGGGGTGTCTGAACATCCTGCACGTCACAAAAAGATCAATACCGCAAAGAAAACTAGACGACGGTTGGCCCGAGAGCGAGAAAGGTGATTGTCAAGCAATTCCGAGCAAGACTTCTTTATACAATTAGTTACTGAGTAAAGAGTTGCGAAGAAATTAGATCTAAAATATGAAGAGAAGAGATACTGTTGATGGACGAAATCCTGCACCACTGGACGAACAAACTCATGTATACGCTCGCGCACCCTCTTTGACATTGAGTTGAGGAAATGCCTAAAACAGAAGAAAATTGAATGACCAAAATCCTGCATCACTCATAGCAAGCATTGAGACAGCATTGAGTTGGGGGGCACGGGGGTCTGTACTATTGGAGGACCTCATGTGTTGCTGTATCGATGCAGGATTTCGTCCATCAACTGTCTGGCAAAAGCAATGTGTTGAGGAAATGCCTGAAACAGAAACTAGACGACGGTTGGCCCGAGAGCGAGACATGTAATTGTCCAGCACTATCGAAAAAATGTATAGAAAGAGAGAAAGAGAGGGTGGATGTGAAGGAGTGACAGTGTGATGTGCAGGTGCTATATAGATCTGTAGATGTATGGAGGTGGAGAGGTAGATCTGTGGATGTGAGCGTGCGAAGATGTAAGTGCACAGAGACGAGAGAAAAAATTTGTAGAAAGAAAGAAAGACAGGACAGATGCGCAGGAGCGACAGTGTGGATGTACAGATGTGATATAGATGTGCAGATGTGTGGGTGTGGTGAGGTGGAGAGGTAGATCTGCGGATGTGAGCGTGTGAAGATGTAAATGTAGAGAGGTGAGGGGGTGTAGACGTAGATGCGTCGATGCAACGGCAATGCAACGTCAAGCTTAGTCGTGCAAGTACAACGCTGAAGAGGTTCAACTAGAACTGAAGAACGTACATTTCACACTGAAGTTTCCACGAACAGGGCGACCTGAGAGTAAACGACGTCACGATCATGACAAGCGACTCGTGTATTCCAAGCGAACATCGTTTGTCATGAAGGTGAAGTACACACATACTAACGTCACGATGACCCTTTTGTGGCAGCCACTTATGGGTAAGCATAGTAGCTAAAGTTTGTCAAGGTCTCATGAGAGCCGGGTGGCCGGGAGACATGACTCATGTTAAGCAGCGGACCCTTTTGAACCACACGCGCTACGACGATCCATCGATAAGAACAGATACTACACAAGTCAACTCAGTGACAACTGTTCCTATCACATAGGTCAACTAGTAGGCTAGAAAAGGTTAACACGCCGCCTCAAAGTTTGGCGTCTCTAGCCATGCTTTGCAAACTCTTTTCTACATGGAGCACCATCATCGTCTAGGTGGCCACAGAAAAGTTCGCTCCACTTCGACATACCCTGTATGCCGAGTTCCGACACCGTAGTGCTATTTCAACAAGAAATCATTGTGAATTCTGATGTACAATGCTCGACAAATGGATGCATTGTCCGTAGTGTCAACGTATCGACAATTCGTTGGTTCAGCTGGTACAACGAATGTCCTCATGCACATTGAAATTCAAAATCAACTGTCTTCCATCCTCGGCTCATCCGCCGGCTCACCATTGTTTGTTGTCGTTGTTGTCCCATCATTTGTATGTTCGACAGGACTCATTTCATGATCACTTTCGTTGTCTTCACTTGCACTGCTCCAATGATGAAGATTCATCCACATTTCTTGATCCCAAACCTCATCAAGCGGTGCATGAAGGTATCGCGCTACCCTCGTGTCTTCCGACTCATGTTCACTCTCTCCACTTTCATTTCCATCATCATCATGCTCTCCATCTTCATGTTCAACTTCATTTCTGCTTGCTCCAGGGTTGTTTGTCCCGTTGTTCCTCCAAGGAATGTTGTCAGGGTCAAAATAACCTTGATCCTCTCCCCCAATCAACTCACCAGCGCTTCTTGCATTGTCCACTGGAAGCGCCTCCTCACCATCCGTGAAAAACTGAGGGGAATCGTCTCTTGGAGAAAGGTCTGTCATATTGAAGCAAAACCCATGGGCTCTCATCCGAACTGTTCTGCTATGATCTAAATCCAATGCGGCCAACGTTGCGCCCAGAAGTCTCCTGCGCTGTTCATAGGCGCGCCGCCTTGCTTCTGTCATTTCTTCTCTTTGTAGTCTCCCTGTCACTCTGCCAGCCATCCAATACAAAAACCATTCAGGACTCCAGGGTGCCCACCTTGGCTGAAGGGTTGAAGGAGGTGGCGGAAATCTCGGAGCTCTCGGAATATCATCTCCTTGGATTTGACTTGGGGCATTGTCACTTGGAATTTGGTTCGACGAACTTGCTCCTGATGCGGAGGGAAGTTCCAACCTGGGTCTCACTCTTGTCTTTCGATCCTCAACCTTGCTTTCAACTCTGCCTTCTTCCATGGTTTCTTCTTCTCTTGACGTTTCTCCCATCTTTCGTTTGTTCTGTCTCCTGCCAGTCAAAACAGCTACCATCTCATGCCAATGAACATGTAGCCAGTTGACAAGGCCCAACACCAGCAATACAATGACGGTCAAATAAAATTGTTGATGTTGCTGGTCTGGATTGTTGCTCAACTGCTCATCATTGTCCATGCATCCTTTCAGGCTCAAAGCTTGAATCAAGATAGCACTCTGCGCCAATCTCTTGTTGTTCACGTTGTGCACCCAGCGACATGCTCTCTGCACTTGATTCTTCCAAAATTGGTCAGCAAAATAAGAAATCTGTTCATCCTCACCAACACTCTCGATAACTTCATTCTCTCCATTCAGCTTGACCGCTCCTAGAAAGGATAGCAAAAACTTTCGCCGACTTGCTGCGAGTTTCTTTGTGTTCAGGTCTGCAATATTTGTTTGAGTTGCTATAGGAAGAACCTTGAGAACCTGATTCCTCACAGCATCTTGTAGCCAGCAAAGTCTGACATCTATATGCTTGAGCCTTCCGAGCCCAGAACGTTGCAACCACTGCCTTCCGCTAGATGAATCGCTTCTTGCTTCCAATTCAACTCGCACCCTCATCATGAACTGCCATACCTCTTTCAGCAAAATGGCTTCACTGGCCCCAGAAGTTAGGGCTAACACTTCAGCTTCACAAGAACTCAACGAAACTGCCTTTTGTGTTCGGCTGTACGACAAAATTGGCAAAGAGTTCAACAGCACGATAACTGAAGTAGTCGACTTTCGTGCTGCTCCTCCAGCCCAATCGCTGTCGCAGAAAATCTCCATCACATGTTCTTCTCCATCAAAATCACTCTCTGTGACATTGTTCAGCCTTCCTGCCATCTTGCTTCCAGGAGGGGTGTAGGGTAAGCGGAATGTCAAATCTGCTGTTCCCTTGAGGTACAATATGAGTTGTATCAAACACCGTTCTGCCTGCTCCGTCGGGTTTCGCATAAAACCAGCCAACGATTTCACACAGAACTGAATGTCCAACCGATCATGCGACATATACATAGCTGTTCCCAAACCTGTTCTGAAAGCTGCTTGTCGTTCTTCATCTAAGTCAGCTGCTGTGTCAGGTTGCATCAACATGTTGTGCTCAGGAACTTGTTTTCCTTTCTCCCTTGCAACTGGTATAATTTGATCAGACTGTCTGTGAATTTGGAACTCGGTTTAATGTATATACCGTCAGGCTGCAACACATATGTCTTTTTCAAATAAGACAGTTCTTCTCCTCCTCCAAGACCTTCCACCGGAAATGGCCCTTCTGCTTGCAACTTGTAATGCTTTTTCAGCTCTGCAATCACCCACTCGATGTCCTCCTTTGTCTCTGCTGCTATCAACTCATCATCAACGTGAACGTTGATCACAATCTTGCGGGTCTGATGTCTCAAAACTGAAGGCATAGCTGTGCAAACATAAAAAACCAATCTTTTGTAGGTTGTTTGTGAAGTCTTGAAACCATCTCTGAGCTCCATTGCGTTGTCCAGGCAACACGCGTTTCAGCTCCCAAATGGTGTCTTGAGACAACTGTAGCAAATCCTTCATCCACTGCGAAATCTCAACATAACAAATCTCTTTCTGCTCAACCGTGAGATATGCATCTGAAATATCTAGACTTGCCAACTTCCAACCTTGAAAAATGTGACACAAAAGGAAAAGGCGAACAACTGCATGAGAAGAGGTCGGGGAAAATGTCTCTTCTGTTGATGGTCCAGTTCGAAACTCCCTGGCCACAATCCTGCATCTCCTCCTCCAGCTTCCCTGTCGAAATCGCCAATCGAACACTTCCTTCAGGTCAATCCACTTTCCACTTTGGTCCATTTGTTGTCTTGTCAAAACCTTCACCACTCCAAGATCTGTCAACTTTTGTATCTCCGCCTTCATAGCATCTCCGTCCAACTGTTTCAGCTCTGCTGCTGAAACTTCAGGGGGTCGTTCTCCATGGAAATCCACCTCCATATCATTCATTTCACTCTCCACCAGCTCCCAATCAATGTCGTCTTCCCAACAAACATCTCCATGTGGTCTATCCACCACATCAACACTTCCAGCAAACAATGGTGTAAAAAGCCCGGCCTTTGGACTTCCAGCTGGACTATCGACACGTTCAAATCGCGCCGCCTTCCTCTCACGCTCATCCTCAGCGTGACCAGCCTCTCGTTTCTCTTGTCCAGGTCCTTCATGGTCCACCTCCAATGTCTGCTCTGGTGTGCTTGGGATGATTGGGATACCCAACAAACTCTTGCGTTGCATTGTTGACAAACGCTCCAATTGTTCCTCCCCCATTGCTGTCTGCCCAGGCTTCTCTTCGTGCAAACTGCCGGCTTCGGTTGGTTCATACGACAGTTGGTCTCGGACTTCTTCCGCCTCCTCCAGATCCCAAGAGAATAGGATCCCTGCTGTCTCTCTCTGGTTTCTCTTCTATGGCAGGCAAAGGAGCTTCCAAGAGGCCGACTGGTCCTGAACTCTTCGTTTTCGTCCATGGAGAAGAAGTCAAGGATTTTATCACATCTGGCCTCCAAGCATGTGAACAACGTCGTATTGACCGTGTATGGAACTGGCCTCCTGCTGTCACCAAAACATGCATATCAGCTTCATCTTTGCCGATCCAAATTCCTCCTTGCCACACACTAGTACCTTTCTTCTTCAAAGGCTGTCGCAATCCAAACACAAATTCACCAAAAGGAAGGATCTTGCCTTGGTACTTGTGGCCAAACACTGTCTCAAAAGCCGTTGCTTTGATTGCTGAATGCTCGTGGAACCTGTTAAGGAGGAATACTGAATGCACAAGTGCCCATGCCCGGAGACAATGAAGGTCATCCAACAACTCATGTATGTTGTCCTCAACACTTGTCATCAAGGTACTTGATTGTCTTCGAATCGTTTGGATGTACCTCTCAACTCGAGCCGTTCTGCCTTTATGGTAAGGCTTGCCAACCTTCTTCGAAGTCTTGTACCCCATGTCTTGCCTGATCATCACGATCATGTCCAACAAGCCTAATGTAGCAGGTTCCGAATCCATCACATATACGACCTCTCCCAAATGGTTCAGCCCAAGGGAAAATTTCACACAGAACTCTGCCAATGCTCTCCATGCTCCTTTGGTCCTTGCCGGAAAGATTGCTCCAAATCTTGTCATGGTATCCAGCAAAACTAGGGAAGGGCAGTTTCTTCCCAAATACATCCAATCCATCTGTATGTGAGGAATGCCTGAGCTCTCCACCGCCTCGTCTGTGTTCGACAAAGTATGGTCCTCTTTCGACTTGGTCTTCAAACATGCATCACACCAGGGGGCAAAAGGAAGGTGCGTTGCTTCACGCCGTTCGATTGCTCTTGGGTCAGTTGGTTTCTCCATTCCTTTCTTTTGCACCACTGGCTCAGGTCCCAACTCCAACTTCTGAAGATTCGTGCGAGACCTGTCAACATCCTTCTGGAACTGTTTGGTCACATAGGAACACAACCTGTCATACAGCTTCGACTTGGAACCGCTGGCGTTGATGCCTAAGAAATTGCATCCGTCCTGCAAGTCCTTGGCCCGACTGTCTTTGGTGAGTTCACGGCCATTCACCCATACCGACTCCAACTGCTCTTCATGTCCTCCAGCCGTACCTTTTGCCTCCAACATTGGAACATCCTGTAGCTCTTGTGGTACTTGTGGCTCTGGTGCAAACAAATGAACTCCTCTCTGCTCATCTTCTCGTTTCTCTAGCTCATCCATAACTTCAGGCAACTGTTCATCTGCTACCAGTGTACACAAACAATCGCTCAATGGAGAAATGTAACGTTGTGGGAAGGTCAAAATAGTAGTTGGCAACACAAGCCCAGGGATATCACCTTCCAAATCATCCAAAAGAGCCAACTCCTGTGAATGTTCAATGACCTCCCAAACTGGTCCTACCAAGGCGATTGTTGTTCTGAACCTCCAAGTCGCACGAGAGAGAGCTTCTCCAGGATTCACAAATGCTCTGCCATGGCGTTTGTTGACTGGATTGCCGTTTTCAAGAAAAGACCAACCTTCTTTCAATGAATCGACATCAAAACTCATTCTCACATATGCTCCTCGAACATGGCCTCGATTTGGCTGCTCCACATCGGATTCGGTGGCCCTTCTGACATGTGCCAGGACACTCAAACTGTTCTTCCTGAAAAATACGGGAATGCGGAATCGACCATCTGGGGAAGTCAGAATCCCTGCGCAAGAAGAAAATCCCAGCCTGTTCACCATCTCTGCATCACCTGACAGCTGTTCACCAAATGTCCATCCTGTTTTCAGCATTCGACCGAAAGAAAGGAGTATATTGGTGACGTTTGAAACCACAAAAGACTCACTGATGCAGCATCCAAAGTTGTCATCTAGGCAATGCTCAAACTCCACCTGTGCCTGTTTCATTCCTCCGACTGCCAATGAATTGCCCTGTGCGTCCTCGAGCTGTAAATTTGGAGATGGAATGTCCTGACCTGCAAGGCACCTGTAGGGCAGCAATGAAACGTCAGCTCCGGAATCTAGCACTATCCATTCGCTTTCCTCAACATTTTCAACCACTCTCACAAACATTTTCTCTTGTTCTTGCTTTGTTGCTTCCCGCTCAAAACTTGTCTCCTGATCTGAGCTCAGCCACCAGTAGAACGCGTCGTCCGCTGGCCACTCAACTCCACATGACAAATCTTCAGCATCAAATATGTTGTACTGCTCACACATACTACCGGTATCCTGGTCACCTGACCAACAATCATCACCACATGCTTTCACCGTTCGAACCTTTCCTTGAAGAATCGTCAATGTTGACCAATCTTCTTCTTCTTCCGAACCAACCTCCGAGATATTGAACTGCTCTGGAACTTGGAGAGGAGGGGTACCGACATGGTACATCTGAACCCTGCGAACCGACCGTTGCGTCGATGCAGCCGTGCTCCCAACAGAACTATATGTCGTTGAACTGCTTGAAGGAACACGAGTCTCCAAAGGAACTGTCTGTTGTTGTTGTCCGGACTCTCTGACCTCCCGGACACCATCTTGTTTGTTAGGGCATTCATTGCCCCAGTGGCCGAAGCCACCACATACCCGGCACCTATCCGGGTTCAGCTTGCCCTTCTGTTTCCCTTTTCCTTTGTTCTTTCCTTTGGACTTTCCTTTGCTCTTGCCCTTTCCTTTATCTCTGGTCTTTCCTTTCTGTTTTCCTCCTCCCTTGAACCACGAACTAGCCCAACTCCAGGCATCTGACCAATTTCCTTTTCCTTTGCTTTTCGACTTTCCTTTTCCTTTGCCTTTGCCCTTTCCTTTGGAAACCTGGTCGACTTCCATGGGTGCCAATCCCATGTTGTCTGTTTGTTTCGTGGTCGACTTCACAATGTCTTCAACACTCCAAAGTCGTGAACTCCGTTCATAGGCCAGAATTCTCTCCCGGACCTCCTGGTACGATGTGGTATCTGAAATGCTCAACGTCAAGTGCTGCCTAATCCCTTCAGGACATAGTCGCATCAAAACTCCAAGCAAAACTTCTCTGTCAAAAGGTTTGGAATGCAATGAGTCGTACTGTTGCACCAAAGCTTCCATGGCCATGATGTGCTCTTGTAGCGTTTTCCCAGCTGCAGGTTTGAACTGAGGGTACGACGCTATGGCCTGACTCAAAGCTAGAGCTCTTTGACGGGTTGCAGGTGCGAAGTGGTCCATGAGGGTCTTCCACAATGCATACCCGTTTCTTTCCTCGGAACCTGACCTGGAAAGCTGCAAGGCTGTTCCCTTGAGATAGCTGGTTAACACCGCGTATAGCTTCCTTGCTAGGTCCCACTCTGCTTCGTCCCAGTCCACTGTTTCGACCGAATCTGAAGGCGACAACCTTTCGACTTGCATGATGTTGTCCAAAAATCGACTGTCTGCGTAGGACAACCAATTAAGAAAACTGTGTCGCCAAGTCACCCAGGACATCGTGTCACTTGCATCGAAATGTTCAGGCGTCTTCAAGATCCGTGCTGCTGACTCCAATGATTTGGCCACTGAGGCCGCGGCAGAACTTGAACTCCCGCCCAAATGTTCAACCACGTTCCGTAGCACTTGATCTTGTCTTGTCAGCAAGGTTCCCATCCCTGCCAAAAATTGTTGCATCTGTTGTCCATCCATTGCCTGTACTCCGTAGCTGCAATGCACCAAAACCAAAAAGAACAATCCTTTGGACCTCAACTTGTACGTAAATCGTGCTTTCCTCAAGTTTGTACTCCAACGTTTCTTCAACTGCAATGTATGCTTTCTCCTGAGGCTCAAGCGCGTTCTGCATCTGTGGACAAAACAAGCCGCCACTAGAAAACTCCCAATGGTTGCAATGAAGCACCAACAATACCTCCACTGTGACAATGTCAAAACAGCTTCAAGTACGTGTTCCCATTGAGGCCCCCACAGCAATGTTCGACTCCACTCTGTCAAAACAAGCATGCACGAAATGGCTTGCAACTCCAACATCAATACGAAATCAATGCCAAGCCAACAACTGTAATCCACAGCTTCTGAAAGGGTGGTGGTTTCACCAAAAACTTCCATCAACCTCCACCAACAACAAAAATTCAACAACAGCATCCATGCACCACTGAGGCAGGTTGCTCTCCAGTCCATCGCGCCCCACCGACGCGTCCGCCCCGAGCTCCTCACCCGGGACTTAGCCCAGGATCATCAGAGCTCCGCTACCATGTTAAGCAGCGGACCCTTTTGAACCACACGCGCTACGACGATCCATCGATAAGAACAGATACTACACAAGTCAACTCAGTGACAACTGTTCCTATCACATAGGTCAACTAGTAGGCTAGAAAAGGTTAACAACTCAGCTGCAGGGGCGCCAGAGCAGCCGCGAGAGATGGCTCAGCCGCGAGAGATGACCTACTCAAGTTGTACTACAAAGTCGTCTGTTCTCAGCTTCCAGCTCCACAGCTTGCTCCGCGTACTAAAGTTGCGCTACAAAGTCGCCAGTTCTCATCTTCCAGCTCCCCGGATACTCCGCGTACTAAAGTTGTACTAGAAAGTCGCCAGTTCTCATCTTCCAGCTCCCCAGATACTCCGCGTACTAAAGTTGTACTACAAAGTCGCCAGTTCTCAGCTTCCAGCTCCACAGAGTGCACCGCATACTACAGTTGCACTACAAAGTCGCCAGTTCTCATCTTCCAGCTCCCCAGATACCCCGCGTACTAAAGTTGTACTACATCCAGCTCCCAGATACTCCGCGTACTAAAGTTGTACTATACGAAGTCGCCAGTTCTCAGCTTCCAGCTCCCCAGATTGCTCCGCGTACTGAAGTTGTACTAGAAAGTCGCCAGTTCTCATCTCCCCAGATACTCCGCGTACCCAAGCCGTACTACAAAGTCGCCAGTTCTCAGCCAGCTCCACAGGAACCAACTGCAACCTGGTGCGCAACTCAAGCGGCCATGTCAGCCAAAAATTAGAGAAGGTGAGACCGGGGCGATGAATTCAGCCTTTGCACTCATACGTCATGACCACAAAGAGAGAGTGACCAGTGTTCCAGCGACCGATCGAATCCTTTGCTGCTGCGCCGCTTCCGCAGTGGAATCCCCTCCAGCTGCAGAGATCCCTCCGCCGCTAGTGAGTTGGCTCACTGTTCCGACAGAAGTGGCAAATCCGAAGACGACTCCGCCCAGAGATCGTGCGTGTTGAAGGCGCGAAAATGCTGGCGAGAGTGCGATTTGTCCCGGTCCGGCGCAACCCTCTGCGGAGATCACGCGTGTCGACTTTGTAGCACAACTTTAGTGCGCAGAGCAATCTGTGGAGCTGGAAGCTGAGAACTGGCGACTTGTAGTACAACTTCAGAACGCGGAGTATCTGGGGAGCTGGAAGTCAGTTGGTGGTTCTTCTACTGCAACCTGGACTGTAACTCTCTTTGCCAGCATGAGATGAACTGTCAGCTCATCGTTGGTACATGCGTTCAACGATCTTTAACGTTTCAAATGTCTCACCTTAGTACAGTGCGAAACTCTGCCCACATTGGTCGTTGGGGTCCTCTGGTACTGGTCTTTTTTGAGGTTTTGTTGTGTTTTGGGGTTGGTTTGTGTCGGTTTTCTGGTTTTCGGTTTGCTCCCCTTACCAATATGCAGAGTTTCCATCATTCTCATGATGACCTGGGCACACCGCCTGGCGTCCATACTCGTGCAAAAAAAAGTAACTCTCTCTTTACTAGCCTAAGGTGACTTGTGCATCCTCTGCACACATAGCGCCTCGACCCGTGCTAAAAATAACCGGACATGCGAGGATCGGTGGCACGGCTATGGGCAACATCAGCTCGTGTGTAACATTCCGAGTCAAACTCAGCATTTCTCCTGTTACCACTGAGGAAGGATGTGCGTCCGTGCATCACGATGCAGTGCCGTGCGGTTTCTCCCGCTACCTTGACTGCAGTATCTAACTAGTCGGGCCTGAATTCACGAAGTATGCCACACAATGTACCGGGACTTCGAGTTGTTGTCCTTGAAGGCCATTCACTATAGTGGCCTTCGAGAGCAGACAAGTGGCAGGGTCGCCCTTGCCAGGTTAGGTTGCAATCACTTCAGCCATATCCGAATGTACGACAGATCAGCTGGTGCGAACAATTTGCAGCACTACAGATCAGTAATGATCGTCACCGGTCATCTGTCACTGAGGCCAGGTGGTCAACTACATGGTCTTCAAAGTCCTCCAACCTGTCATACTGGGCAACACTCGTGGACATTTCCACGACTGTGCCGGACAGGGTTGTGAGCACCAATCGACGCTCCATGATCGGTTCACTCTCCCTGCAAGTTGAGACTGGAGGCACTAGGGGTCGCCATTGGCTCAGGCCTGTACGAGATCCCTCGGTTTGAGCCAGGACAATGCTGCTGCTAAGGAATCATTGTGTTCTTCTCGTGAGCATGCTAAGGGACGGCTGCTAAACTGACTACAATGTTGCTACTTGCGGGCTCACCTAACTGATGTACGCAGACGGAGTGAGTATGAGATCTTCTGGGTTGGAGCTCCTTTGCCCAGGACGAGTGCTGAGGCACTTATTGAGGGTAGGCCCCTCACTATAGTATGCAAGGGTACCCTGTTAGCAAAGCCCTTTGTGGAGCTCTTCGTCAAAGGCATCAGAGTCGGTATCTCTCGGTGGGAGCAGTTCAATCCAAGACTCTCGCTCGAAGTTATCACACATCAGAAAGGTATTGTCTTCCGCTTGTACCCCCCTGCCTGAGCTTGTTTGATCTAGCTGAGTGAAAAGCGTGAGCTGCTCACAGCCGCAGAATGCTCGAATGCCAAGGTATCGAAGCATCGGAATGACGAGTTCTCGAAGTGATGCGCAGCAGAGAAAGGCTTCCTTGCCAATTCGTCGGACCATGGGCGGGGGCCAGATGTCGACCAGGGCAACACAGTACGAGAAGGTGGAGCCCCAGATGGCAGTTATGTCCGTGCACATAAGGTCGACCTCAATGAGCCGCTTGCAGTTCTCACACGCTTTTGGGCCATGAAGTGGAAGTCAGGAGGAAGTCGGAGGCTTTCGATGCCAGCTCCACAGAAGCTGCCATCTGGGAGGGCCCGTGATTCACTATTATTGGCCATTGCAAAATTAACTGACGTGAGTGCCAGGCAGCTCTCGAAGGCAAATGGCGTGATTTGCGCCCCTGGAGACAATGCATTGGTGGCTTCCTTGCCCAAACTGTCCTACTGAGCGAGCAGCATTCTGCAAAGACTCTCCGACCAAACTGGACACATCCTGGGGCTGCGATTTGACTGAGCGCATAGCATCCTTGAAAAGCCCCATCTTGGAGACAGACGACAGAGGGCGGCAGTTTAACAATCTGCAGCTGATGACAGCTTTGCCATGCTGCCATGCTGCTGATCCAATCTGGGTGATTCCTTGGGCTACCTCGACATGGCGAAGCATGGGCGCAGAGTAGAAGGCCCTGTCCGGTACCTCCTTCCGAGCGTTAATTGGAACTCGGACTGTCTTGGGATATCCTTCCCTTTTTTTTGAAACCGCCAAACCGAGTGTCCTTCCTCAATACAAGGTCTGACAATCACCTGGAATCTATTCTGCTTCAAAATAGGGTTGAGTGGATGGGATCTCGCAATGACAACTTAGTGTCTGGCATAAGTAAGTCGACTTCACACCCGAACACTTCAACATCAGCAACAGTTGGCAAAAAACCAACCACATCATCTTCCAGTTGTGAAAGGTCTTCATAGTGCGCAAAGTTTGCAGGCATGTAGTATTCATTACCCGCAAGCGTAACCAACACAATGACAGGAGGCTCATTGCAATCCAGCTGCACTGCATGCTGCTGGAGGTGCGTCATGGCGGCGCTGCTCCCTTGAGCCTGGAAGGTTGTCGTATGTTGGGCCATACGTCGGCGCGACACTACAAAAACAAAAAGGAACTGGAATGTGCGAAACTCGATCACTTCGAGTGATCCCACCAAAAGAGGTTTCGTTAACCCTGGCACTCCAAAAGCACAGACGCACGCGAGCAACCTTTTCGCTCCAACACGAAACCAAACAAGGTGACGTCCACACTATCTTTCAAGATAGCTGCGCTAGCTTTACAGTTCTTTACATCTTCCATCTAGACAAAGCTTGACCCATCTAGTGGCAGTGGAAACACGGAAACTCGATTTCCGGTTCACGACGATTCCGCTAACCCTCGTTAGCTATGGAGAGATTTACAAATCACTATACAGCTCTTCCATGCGAACCTTCAAAGTTCCAACCCAAAACTTTCGGACAAAAACCGTGGGGTCCAAGCAACCCTGTGGCATCCGTGACTGCTATCAATATCCAAAGGAGGTTATTGATTCCCAAACGAACCAGGAAACACATGTTTGTGTTTCCCCCGTCAGACGCCATCTTTATCAGCATGAAGATCCTCTCAAAGAGAGAACCCTCGGACGCACCTCGAAGGTGTTCCTTCTAGATGGCTTATGTCATCATCCGGGAGAAACCCAAACCAGGGGGACACAACCAAGAACCAAAGATATAACCTCCCCGGACATATATGCAGCACATGTGAGCTATACATCCTCCACTGAGCATCATCTCCTGATGATGCGAAGACAGTTCTCTCCACTTATGCACTCAGGTGCATACGCATGCATCACAAACACACATGGTGGCTTCCAAACCAGTTTCAAAGGATTTCCCTGCATCTTCTCGATGCAACAAACATTCTCAAACACATACAGCTGCCCTTCAAACACTCTCGTGGCCTACGTGCACTAGCCAAGTAACTATATGCCTTCAAGGCCTTCGAACTTCCTCCCACAGATCTCACGCGCTTCCAAAGCGCATGAACTCCAACGTATGAAGACCCAACACACACAACCAAGCACGTGCACTTCCCTGGCGCACTCACAGTGAAAATCTTCCACACCCCCTTTCGACGGGGCAAGTGCAGCTGGTGTCAAAGGAACCACTGCAACAAACGTTCCTAGCAAAGCTCTTCTCACATGCCAGCTGCCAAACATAGTGTCATCTAGCAACTCACATGTAATCTAAGAACTCAATCTCGCTTTCTAGCAGTTTATAAGATTTACTTTTATGGTGCATGGCGCTGTCAATCAGAGCTGGACCAGCCGGATTCGCTCCTTCACGGGCTGCTACTGGCGGCCGCAGAAACGAATGCCACTGAACCTATCAAATCCAGCAGCGTCCTGGCAGAAGTCAGCCTATCGGAAAGCGACATGGAGTCGGAAACAGGTGGCAATGGCAACTCTCCAAGTGCGGTTCCTTCTCCAGAAAGTACGGAGCAAACTGCAGCCTCCCCAATTTCAATTGGTAGCTCTGAAAAAATGCAGATCACTGCTCCCCTGATGCCGACGTCGAGCCTCCACTGGAAGAAACACAGGTTGTCACCCTTAACTCCATGAGTGAAGACGACACAGGGCAAGAAGATGAAGAAGAGAATGCCCTGTCGGAAAGTGAGGCTACGAAGAAGGACACTGCAGATGAAAATGTTGATGCTGACACTCACCATGCTTTGAGTGACCCAATCCAGGATGAGCTGTGGAATCACACGTGCTTCCACCTAGTTGTACAAAACTGCTTTCAAACGCACAGCTACAAAGAGCAAATTCAGAGAAGTGTGCACGACGCTCTCCCCAAGCCATTTGGGTCCCTGTCAATGACACAGGGGCACTCCCTGCCAAGGCCTTCTTCTCACTAACCCCACTTTGGCATGTCAAGGTCGAGCCTGGACTGCACACGATTGGTCGTCAAGCCTGGCGATATTGCCAGTCGCTTGGGATTGTCAAGTCGCCTGATACCGGCGTTACGGTGGAACATGCGTCCTTTCAAGGGCGCTATGCCCTGGTGGTGGCTGAAATGCCTGGCTGCGTCTTTTTCGGTGTCAGACTTTGCTGAGTGCTGCGCCCTCGAAAAAGCGGATTATAACAGAAACACCCTGCCGACTTGTTAATGGGGCGGTAGTAGCGTCTTATGCCTTCGAAAGTTGCGCAAACTTAAGGCAGCTTGCCCTTCCACAAGTATGCGCGATGACAGAAACAGTCATTCAGACGTCCCCCCCTGCAGGCCTATCACATGGTTGCTTCCACTCGTCGGGGATCAGCAATGTCACTTTGGGAAAGGAGACTGTTTTTCTTGGGCACAGAGCCTATGAAAACTGCAAACAACTTGCTCAAGTGGATATCTCCGGGACCAAACTAGATTTGTTGCACACGCACACCTTTTCGCACTGCCAAAGCCTGCTTACGGTGATCCTGCCACCCTGTCTGAGAGAAATTGGAGCGGAGGCTTTTGTGGGATGTATTGCCCTGCACAGTCTTTCCCTCCCGACTCCCCAGGCAATTGCGCTACATAGGACACAGGGTCTTTGGGGAGTGTAGCAGGCTCACGTGCCTGGCCTACAGTAGGAGCCACAAAACCACATGGAGGCGCTCTTGTGCAGCCTACAATGCGTTTGAGGATTGTCATGAGCTCAAGATACCCTGGTGGCTGCATTATTTGCCCCCGAATGGGAGTGATTGGATGGTTCCCCCCAGCCATCACACGTGAATATGATGCCCCAGGTGATAAGAATGCATTAGGGCGGCTGTCCGAGTAGCCGTCCCTAAATGTAGGTGTCACAGCTCTCTATTTCTGTAGGCTCAGCGATCGACTACACCCAGGTCGCTGTGGTTAATCTCTGAAATGATTGAAGATGCCATGTCTCTGTGCAGTTCGCAAGGGAGCGAGGAAAGGTCACTGGTATTCATCTCATGTTAACCACCTTCGCTGGTGAGGAAATCCAGATAGCAATCGACCTACAAGAATATGACAGGCTCAATGAGTTTGAGAATGCAGTGCTGGATCAGCTCCCCTATCTTGGAGAAAGCAGCACCTTTGGTTGCGAGCTGCAATTCGTTCATAAGGACACCCACAAAGTGTTGGTTGACCCCATTTGGAACAATGCTGAGCGTGCAGGGTCGAAGTTTGATACTTTTTACAGAACAATGGACCTCACTAACCCCATCAAAGCTATGCAATACGACCAAATAAACAGCGAACAAGGAAAAGAAGCAGAACAAGCAGAACAAGCTACACAGGACGAACAAGCTGAGCAAACAACCGTACCAACCCAACAAACAATGGCAGGGCCAAGTGCCCCGGCGGACCCCCACCCTGCTGACAGGTTCACAACAGCCAGAACTAGCTCGCAGTGTACGGACAGACAGGCGACAGTGGCTGCCACTGGCTCAAACCAGTGACTAATCACCACACAGCACGCCGTGCGGGTGTTTACTGCCTCATGGACAGCAGAGACTCTGACGCAGATGATACTGCAGGAACCGGCCACTGCCCATTGAGGCTATACACCTTAGCAGGAAAAGAAATCGAAACTATAGTACCTATTAGCATTTACCATCATTGGGAAATGCTAGAAGACTATTTGGTAGAACTGCTAGCCAGAAGCTTTGACCTTGACACCTTTGGTTGTGAGTTGATGCTCATAGCAGAAGATACCCGGAGCCCCCTCAGTGACCCTATCCATGAGGAGCTCTGGGAGAACAAGGGGTTTCAATTGGTCATCCATAAAAGCTTCAGGCAAGTGCGCTCTAAAGAGCAGATTCGCCGAGACGATTATGAAGACCACCCCAAGGCTATCTGGGTCCCTGCCAATGAATCAGGCATTCTCCCTGCTAAAGCTTTCTTTGCCCTTGCCAGACTCCGGCACGTGCAAGTCGAAGTGGGCTATCACACCATAGAGCGACAGGTGTGGCGCTACTGCCACACCCTCACCATTGTCAAACTACCTAGCTCTGTGGTAACCATAGCGAATGCTGTATTCCAAGGGTGCTACGCGCTAACCACAGTGATGATGCCAGGGTGCTTATCCCTAGGAGCCAGACTCTTTGCAGAATGTTGTGCCCTCGAACAGGTAGGGGTACTCACAGGAAACTCCTGCCGACTAGTCAGGGGTGCTACCATCTCCCCCTATGCGTTTGAAGGCTGTGAAGAACTTAAGCAAATAGGTCTCCCGTGGGCCAAAGCCATCACTGATGTGCGGGCTGCAACGTCCCCCCCAGAAGGTTTGCCAACGGGGTGCTTCTATTCGGCCGGCGTCCAAATGATAAACATCTCGCACTCAACCGAGTTCATCGGGCACAAGGCCTTTGCACAATGTCAGCAACTGACTGCGATTGACCTGTCACATACACAAGTGGGCATCATAAATGCGCAAGTATTCTCTAATTGCCGATCTTTGACACAGGTAACCTTACCAAAGCACCTCACCGAGATTTGCGCTGAGGCGTTTGAAGCCTGTATTTTGCTGTGTACAGTAGCGCTTCTTGCAGGGTGTAGCAAACTAGTACGCCTCACCTATCGCGGCGCCGAGGCCGACAGACGCCGTCTACAAGTAGCAGCCAATGCCTTCGAAGGGTGTCAGGCACTAAACGTCCCCGGAGGAATCTGCTATTTATCGGTACGGGGTAGTCAACACACCCAAAAACACGCACATTGGGAGTGTCAAGAAGAAGACACAGCACGGCAATGCTAGGAGAAAACATCCAGATGGCTGCCCGTGCAGTTGTCTTTCCCCAATCTGGTAAATAGTGACAGCTACTAGTAGCAATAGTCAAGGAATTCTGAAACAAGAACGACTGCGGCCTGCCGCAAAACCTTTAGGCTCGATGACGGGGACACAGTGCTGGTCAGTGGATGTTCGGCCATGCTCACTGATCACATTTCAGTGTCTAGTTCGCAATGGAGTGAGGAAAGGTCAATGGTCATACATCTGATCTTGACCACGCTGGCGGGAGAGGAAGCCCAACTGACTATCGAACTTCAAGAATTCGACCGCCTCCAGGAATTCGAAAGCGCAGTTTTGGAGCAACTTCCCGAAATAGGTGAAAGTAGCACCTTCGGGTGCGAGTTGGACTTTGTCTGCTGCAACTCGCAACAGAAGCTGGTCGATCCGATCTGGCACACCTTGCGAGACTGTAATTGCTTTACTGTCGTCGTGAGCCCTTGTTTAGTCGAAGCTGAACATAAGGGACAAATGCAAGGCGAAGCCAAAGCCCGGCGAGTTCCGTTCTACTATATCGATAGAGTTTTCCCGCAGGCCTTTTCGCATGTGGAGAAGGTCCGGCATATGCAGGTGGACGCAGGCTATCGTATCATAGGGGAGTGTTCGTGGCACCATTGTCAACACCTCCAAATCGTGCACCTAGCCAGCACAGTCACCAGCCTGCAAACGCGAGCCTTCTGCCGCTGCTACGCACTGCGCAGGGTCCTTGCCCCAGGTTGTAAGGATTTTGGGACACAGGTCTTTGCAGAATGCTGTTCCCTGTTGCAAGTCGGAATCAGGAACGACACCACCAATCAGCTTGCTCCACAGGCAGAGCTAAGGCCCCGTGCCTTTCACAAATGTACAGCATTGCGACAACTTGATCTAGAGCTGTCGGAGTACAACTCTAACAGCGTGACGCGGGTCTTGCCGGAGTGCTGCTTCCTGGAAGCTGGCCTAACCTCATTAACCTTGCCTTCAGATTTTACATGGATAGGACCGGCCGCATGTGAACGCTGCCTGCAGCTGCAACTGGTGGATCTCTCGCGAACAGAGATCACAGAAATTATGAACTGTGCCTTTGCACATTGTCAGCACTTGCAAATCCTGAAGCTTCCAAACAAACTGCGAAAGATCCAGCAGGAAGCCTTCCTCAAGTGTGTCTCCTTGACGGAAGTCAGCGTGCCACCCACCCTGCTCTATATTGCGAGGCGGGCCTTTGCAGGATGCACGCAGCTCAATCGATTCCAAAGAACTGGCAAACGAATGACTTGGCGAGGCACATACTCTCGTGCCAATGCCTTTC
Organism: Durusdinium trenchii; assembly: GCA_963970005.1. Lineage (NCBI taxonomy): Eukaryota > Dinophyceae > Suessiales > Symbiodiniaceae > Durusdinium > Durusdinium trenchii. The sequence goes on along the minus strand of CAXAMN010022984.1, from coordinate 7,895 downwards.
TGCGGTGCGATAATCTTGATATGCCAAAGTGGTTTCGATGGATACCACGCAATCCAAAAGACGAGGATCAATGGGCCGATGACTCTTTCGGAGTCCTCAACTAGGGGTACACGGAGCTACATGCGGTAACGCTACTACTGCCGTGCCTTTCTGCTGGCACCCGTGCGCTGGCCCTGCCTACGTCAGAGGCCATCCTCGCTGAGTATCCAAACGAGCAAGTTGCCCACCAAAGAAACATCCAGGAGTACCTTCGAGAAAGTGCTGATAACTAGGACCTGGAGCGTAATAGGACCAATTGCCACACACGGCCACAAAAATACGTCAACACTTGCTTGCTAGCCTCTTAGACTAGCACCCGTGTGTTGGTCCTAAGAGTGCCAATCAATTTCGTTTTGCTCTTCGCTTTCGTTGGCCTGAGTAGCTAGACAGTGCCCAGGCTGCTACCCGCGTAGTGGTTCTGGATGGGTACAGTGTACAGAATTAGGAAAACGGCGTTTCACTCTGTCTCACCTATTTTCGAGTAGTTCACGGGGCCCTGCATGTATCGGCCTCATCATACCTGGCCGCGTTTGAAAGATGTAGTCAGATTTCCAATTGCGACATTTTTGCAGCACACTTCAAAGGATTTGCCTTTCCCCCGCCTTCATTCGCCGTCCATGCAGCATGTCTTGCTTTGCTCTCGGTGATGAGCCGTTTCTGGAGTGGAGTGTTTGACGCGCTGCCTTTGATGCCTCCCCCTCGGGGGGAGGTACGGGAGAAGCAACTCCCTTGGCCTCTTTTTGAAAGCTCGCCAGTGGCATTACACGGTCTTCACTATCGGTATGTTGGACATTCCGAGCATGGGGACTGTAGTCTTCCCAGCTAGTCACTCTTTGGCTTGCACGAGGCTCGTGGCTGCCAGCCGTCAAGCAGTCTATCTGACTTAAAACGAATCCAAGATGAAATCTTGTGGACCATGCATGTAAGCGCACATTGATGTCGGTCATGGGACTCTTTCGTGCTCTGATGCAAAGCCTGTCCAAGCAAGATCCTTGCAATAACTCAACCGCAGAAGTTTGATGTCTACTTCAGTGGGCAGCAGATCTTGCATTGATGTGCCTGCTCTTGCTCACTCGTTTGCCAGTTCGTCGATGGACAAGAACTTCTGAGCGCTTTGCTGAATTCACTGCCCCTGTTTCACCTCTCTTCATGCCTTCATGGCACTTTGAGTTACTCTACAGGTTGCTCCCTTTCTCGTGGTTTTTGGGTGTTTGTTGGGTTTTGTGTGTTTGGGGGCTTGTTTGTGTTTCTTCCTTTCTCTGTTGGGTCGCAACCTGACTGGTAGCTCTATATTCACTCGACTAAGGTGACTTGTGCGCAACCTGCACACACAGCGCCTCCACTCGTGCAAAAAAAAAGACAAATGGGACCAGTTGGAAAAGCCTCCGTGGCTTTGATTCGTGCCGCCAACTGCCAAGGACAGCTAGCGTCTCCTTGGAATCCTGCGTCAGACTCAGACGCCCGCAGCAGGGTAATATCCCTTGCAGCTGGCAGAAGACAAGATGGGCACAGTGCCCCATGACCTGGGCGCTTGAGAAGCAGCGCGAATGGTTTTGACACCGGCAGGGTTGACCCCAGCACGGGCAGCGCCTCAAGGCAGCAGTTCCCCGTATAACCCCTGGGAGCAAAGCTTACAGACGGATTGGGAGCCCTACCCAGTCACCGCAGGGGATTAGGGGAATGGGCGCATAGCAACCCTCAGGCTCCTATGGGCTTTGTCTGACCAATCTGTCACAAGATCTCGCAAGTCACCTCCCGTCCAGCCGCCCGTCCAGCCCAAGCCGTCTGTCCCAGTCAAGAAGCGGACTGATCGAGAAGTGCGGTTTGCCTTGTTCCCTGACAACAAAGGACGTAATTGCCCCCCAACCATTGACAAGTCGGCGGATTCACCGCCAAGGATGGAGAAACGGGAAGAGACAGTGCGCAAGCCGCAGGAGGAGTCTTCTGACGAACATAACCTTCCACCGAGGCCTGGTGCGCATCCAAAAAAGTGTCCAGTTCAGTAAGGCCTGAAGTTCCAGCTGTTAGGGCAGACCTCAGGGACATCGGCAATATCATTGTCATCGGCGAAGTGCCAGAGTCAGACATGATCAAGATGCTGCAGGATGATTGGGGTATGGACGCAGACTTGGCAGAGATGTTCTACAACTGCTTCGGCGGCGACATTTACACCACCAAGCAGGCTTTGGAGAGCCTCATTGACGCGTTGGTTCTTCCTGGAAAACACCGAAAACAGGGGTGACAGCATTGAAGATGCCTTAGGACAAATCCCGCAAGGGAGACAAGCTCTTTGGCGCGTGTGGACAGTAGTGCCTCTTGGATGCTTCCAGCTAACCTCTTTGACATGTCGTCAGCTGCACTTTCCTTCATGCGCAACCGAACTGTGTCCTTTGTCTTGGCGGTTGTCTTGCACGGTTTGCAGCTATGCTGCCTCCAGTGCCGCCGTGGGCAGTTGGAAACACGCCAGAGCCGGTATCCCTTGATATCGACGGCTTCATTGATGTGTCTGCGTGTGTTCGGTTGGAAGAAGACCTCTCGGACATTCAGTGTGGGGTTCTCGACATTCAGGTCAACTTTCATCATGAAGGTAGCCTCATGAACGTGTACCTCTTGCGCTTCTTTGCCCTTGCTGAAAACTGTGGGAGATGTGCGGCAGTAGTCCCAGGCTGGAAGGATGGATTTACCTTCCCTCCTGCAGTGACCAAACTGAGAGTAAAGTATCGAGAGCGTTGGATCAATGTCTGCACACAGCAGTGTGTCGCAATTAATGATAGAGGCATTAGCGTCTATGGCTCCAACAAAGGGTACCGGTGGCGCCTGGTCCATCATATCCTCTATCACGAACAACCACTGTTGGCGCTTTTTGAACAAACGTCAACGCTTTCTCACGATCGCCAATCGGTCACCCTCCGGTCACATGGTCTTGGATGCGCAACGATGACTCGAGAACAGCTGAGTCATAGAAAGGCAATGAGAGACAGTGAGAGACACTGGAAGTCAAGGATGCCGAAAGGCTCTCGGAGCCATGTAGGACTGCCAGCCAAGGTCAGGCAACGGAATCCCCGACCTCCCCCATCATGATTGGCAGCACAGAAGAAGAGCAAGTAGGCTCCGAGACGAACGCAGCAGAGCCTTCTGAAGAAGTGTCACCCATAGAAACAATTGTCTCTGCAAGTGAAGAAGATACGGCCCAGGAAGAGCGGACGGCTCCGACCCCGACGAGTCCGGCCACCAACAGTGCGGCTAAGGCCACTGAGCAGAGAGAATTGCCAGAAGGGGCGCAAGCAGGAGAAACGGAGAGCAGCACCACGGACGAGATAATCGACTCGATGCCATCCAAGCACACACAGCAAGCTCTTCCAATGAAACAAAGGCGATGGCGACTGCCCAAAACTGCTCAAACTGCCCAGCAACCCCTTCGACAAATGCCTGCCGCGTGGGAGCCACTGTCACAAAGGATAAAGCGGGAAAGAAGCGGCCTGCGTCCACTGCCCCCCTCGAGAATGCAGAGGATCGCGGGGATCCCTCTGAGCGCGCAAGGACAGCAGTTAACGCAACCTCGAGGGCGATGGTGGTCACCCGTGTGGCTGCCCCCTTGTGCCTCCTGCCAAAGCGGGCTCCACCAACCTCCTCCCAGGGGATGTGAAAACACAGTAGCAACGCGCCCTTTTCGGTCCCGCTCCTTGAGCCAAAGTTACAGTCATTTATAGACTGTCTTCAAATGTCCTCTTAGCTTCTTAGAAGCACATCCACTCTTCTTGAAAGAGTACATGACTGTACCTAGTCATCTCCAAACTACACAAACTGCAAGGAAACTACATCAAACAGTCTCTAAAGACATCGTGCTCTACCAAAAGGTTCTCTAAGCAGTTCCCAGCCACAAGTTGCCACTTCAAACATCCTCCTGCTAAGGTGGTCAAAGGTCAAACACAAAAAGGGCACACCTCCACTCAGCTCCAACCCCAAGCACTCCAAAAAACGAAAATTCCCTAAAGAAGCAAGCACTAGGTGAGCCATACGCTGTACATGTGCGCTGTACGCTACTTTTCATACCCCTTCTTGGGTCGCCTAGGGCTACCTGCCTTCTTCTTCTGTCTTCTTCTCTTCTTCTGTTCGTTTTGTTGGAGCAACTAAGGATCAGACATCAACTAAGATCCAAACTTCTGCTCCCAAAGGTGATCTCAATGACATCAATCCAGAGGTAAACTCGAGCTCAACCCAAGCAAAACTCCAGATCCATCAAAGAACCAACTTCGACCTTCAACCAAGGACAAACGTGCAAGAAGGATCTCTCAGAGGTGGGTCATGGAATCTCATGGGTTGATTCCTTATTTCATTGACCCTTTTAAACCTCATCATCGAGATCCTCAAAAGCACAAGGCTCTCAAGGACAACTTACCTGTCAGCTCAGGAAGCAAAAGGTGATCTAGAGTTACCATGCCGTGCAAACCACTGTCCTAAAGACCTGACAAATTCACAAAGTTGACATCAACTGTAAAAGATGAAAACTTCCAAGGTCACCTAGACACAAACTTGCAATGCACATAGTTGCAAACAAGCACAAGTGAACTCGCAAGAAAACTCTCGGAAAGCTAAACCTGCGATGAACGAAGCTCCAAGCAACTCCACAAGACATTACAAGAAACTCTCTCTAGAGGTTACCTGGTCATGAACTGGGTTCCAAACATCCTGAATCAAGTGAACTCGTCTTGCCACAGCAAACTCAAACTCAAAATCACAAACCCTTTGCCACACTGCACGCGTCTAATTCCACCTGCCTTTCTGATCGGCCTCTCTCTTTCTGTTTCCTTTCTTCCTCGTGCTTTCTCTTGCTTTCTCTTGCTTCCTCTTGCTTTCTCTTGCTTTCTCAAGACAAGATAAAATCTTCAAACATGAACTCCCCAAGCAACAAGCAAGCAAGACACGAACAAAGTGGCCTCCAAATCATATCTCCATAGATTCAACCTGACATTACACGTTCAAGCATGCCTCAAGTCAAGGTCAAGCCAAGTTCAAGCATGGTGGCACATGATGTTCTGAAAACACAAGGAAACACTAACAAGGATGATCTTCTTTTTCTTTTTCGTGGTGCCAGCTGCTGGGCCGCAAAAATGGCCTTCTAAAAATCCTGCCATTCCTCTTATGGCAGTTCACCATTCAAGGCACTACAAGTTAGGATCAGGCTGCCATCCTTTTGGGATAGTCATCGTAGATCCATCCGCCAACTTCACTCGCTTGAACCCTGGGGTCACCGGATCCTCCTCTTCATGTGCAGGCGTGCTTGGCGTAGCTTCTGCACTCACTCCCGGCCAATTCGGGGGCCGTGGCAATATCGTTCCTGGAATCCTTGTTGGATTCAACGGTGCTGCCTGGAACGCGGCAGGCACAGAGGCAACTCCAGGAGGTCCCATGGGTGCCGGAGCCGGTGGAAATGGCTCGGGCGGCGAGTTCTGTTGACTCGCTCGAATCCCAGGCTGGCGAAGCGCCATCTTCTGACCCTCAATGAGCTCTCTGAGAAGCTGATTGCTTTCCTTCATGGTCGATGTCCCTTCCTTGTAGCTATCATTGAGCGCCACAAGGCCTTCATACGTGTTCTTCGCAATCTCAAGGGATTTGGTGGCAGTCTCCACCAACTTCATAGTGGTGAGAAGATTCTCACCAATGTTCTTTCCCTGGCTCATCAACAATTCCTTCACACTCACATTGACAAGCTTGGCGCCGGAGCCACTGACCTGCCAAGCACAATTCTCCAGCTGCTTCTGGATCGCTTTGACTCCAGCCAAGATCGGGGCTCCTTGCTCCCCGTTGACCTTGATGTTGGCCGCTAGGGCAAGGATCCCATCAGACATGCGCAGCAAACTGGTATGCTGGGCATCAAGCTTCGGATTGACCAAACCACTCGATTCGGCCATGCTGGATGCAGCATCTTGCACCTTTCCAATGACTGTTGATAGCTGACCGAACTTGTTGGTTGCCCAAACAAGACAATCAAGGAGGGATTCAACAGTGACCTCCCTGGCCGAGGTTGGCATAGGGTTGCTTAGGCTACTCGTACCCTCCGAACGGTCAACCGACATGTTCTCGAGCGCCACCAGCTTCTCGAAGTAGGACCAAGCCAACATCGAGGAACCGGCCCTCAAATGGAAGAGGCGCCCTTCCAAGTCGGGCAACTCACCTCGCAAATCTGCCAGACTTTTTCCCGAAAAAGACATAAAGCCTTCCTGTAGAGGCGACGTCGGGAAAATGTCGCTTGCTTGGTGGCCATCTGACTCCTGGCTTGCAAGCTCAACAATCAGGCGTTTGAGGTGGTAAATCAGCTTCTCCACATTGGTCGCACCAGTGTGCCATCTCGTGGCTTCACAACGCAAGTCGTTGAGTGCACTGACCTCAATCAAAGAAGCTGAGGCCTCTCCTTGGAATTGGCAGTCTGCAAGCTCAGACAAGCTGACTGTCATCAAATCGCGCCCCGGAAACAGCACGATCGTGTCGCGCTCGGCGGCGGGACGGGCACTGGTCGCGGCTGTCGCAGCAGACATGTTTCTCAACGGATGTCGGTGTGCGAAAGAAGAGCGTCAAACAGGCGATGGTTCGCGGAAGCGGCTTGAGACAAAGCAACATGGTTTCCTCATACTTGCAACACTCACAAAACAAGTTCAAACCACAAACCAAGCTTTCAAGATGACTACTTACAAAAACATCAACCTCCCAAGAATCTTCCAAGCTCAAAGTGCAAACTGGCAAACAAGGCAAACAAAACACATCTGTTCCACACTTCTCACAGCCAAATTCAACTCAAGCTACTATTGCTCTAGTCGTCTCCAACTGCAAAAATGTCAAACTCTCAAAACAAGCAAACACACAAAACATGCTCAACAATCAAGTCCCGCTCAAGCAACTATTGCTCTAGGTCCACTCAACTGCAAACATGAGACACTCAAAAACCCTCTCTGCGCACAGAAAGCTTTCAAGTTTACTCGTTTCTTGGCCTCGTTCCAATCTCCACCGTGGAAGAATTCCTGTCCTTGAAAGAAAACGGCTGCGGGCATCTGTCAGTTCACCTCAGACATAGGCAAGTACAAGTGCAAGTAGAAAACAGTACGTCGTCTCGATTTCCTTAGGAAAGAGGTAGCTATCCGGAAAGTCGGTCAAGCAAAACTGGATTCCCAAGGCTCCTGCTGTCCAGAACCATCTTCACCCAAAAACAGCATGTCACACACAAGAAACTTGAAAACAAATGCACAAGACAGCTTTAAGCAATTTCACAGTGAATGCTTCCAATCCAGATTCCAAAAAGCAAAAACGCACATGCACTCAATTCTGCAAAACTCAAAACACTGCACCACAGAACAGAAGGCTCCTAACTCAACAAGAAACAGTCCTCCTACACCTCCGAACCTCGTCGGACCTCAACGACTGCTCTCGGACACGTCCTTCCACTAAAGTTCTGTCAACGTGACAAAGGTTCCAAATCTCCATGCTACCAAGACAAAACAAAACAAAACTCCTCCGAACGAGCTCGGACAACAACGGAAACACACAAAACCGATTCAGAAACTCTCCCAAGTCAAAGTGCATCCGAAAAACTGTTCCGGAAAAAGCACATTTGAGAAAGTTCAAACTTCAGCAGGCACAATGCCCAAAGCTTCCGTCACCTTCCGATCCCCAACGGACGAAAAATAAAAGAAACACGCACGATGAGCATACTCCCCTTCTCGAACTGAACGTTCACCGATCGGAAGTTCGTCGTCATCGGCGTCTCGAGACAAGCCCCTCAACAATGCTGCCGTATCTTCCTCCAAACCAGGTACAAGTCCTACAGCATTACAGAGGTTCAGCCACATCTCAATGAGCTTGCA
>CAXAMN010022983.1:0-19629 GCA_963970005.1 Durusdinium trenchii | reverse complement strand
GCCAGGGGCACGGGGGCTAGTGTTGTGCAGTCACAGGATGAAGCTTATGCAGCACTGACTATGAAAGACACTCTTAGCAGTCCTTTCGGTCTTGACTCCGCTCGGCCTACACTTGGCCTCGCTGACGTTCGCGCGCAGCCATCCAAAAAGGACGAGGGATATGCTGCTCTAGAAACAGAGGGTGAGCTGCCTGATACTACTGCTATTATTCAGACACTCATCTCACACCGAGACCTGATCATGAACAATCACATGATTTACCTCATTGTGGACAATCGAACACCTGATGCTGTCCCATATTGGCCGGCTTTCGCTGCCTGGTGGGCCTCACGTAGGTGCCTGGTGGGTCCCCAAGAAGAGTCAACTGACATACTGTGGATCTGTGCTGACGCTACTACTGGCCTCCATAAAGTTCCATACTACTGGGCAGGGGTCTTTGTCCTAGAGGCAGCGCGTTTCCTGTATCCGGCACAGCACTTTGCACTCATTGACAATGACTGTGTGCCAATCACGCTTTTCGAGGTGCAAGACCTACTGCAGCTGGCACATCAGCAGCACCGGTGGGTTGATCTCATAGGGCATGTACGATCTGAGTCTAGTCCTAGTGCTGGGATAGGTATGCTACTGTTTACAGAAGCGCACTTAGAGTATAATGCAGGCTTGGTCATATCGATCGGCAATCGCAATAAGCACAGTCCACTGGAACATGACACGTCTGCCCTGACCCTGGCAAAAAGCCTCCAGGCGAGTCGCCTTGCTCTCGTTTCAAGAGCCAGACCACCTGTCAATCCCAGTGACACAGTCATTAGCGGCACCTTGTTTACCCCCTTTGTTGGGATAGCAATGCAGTCCGCCCTTGACCTCTGTATGGTCTGGTCCTTATACGGCCTTTACATGTGTAAGCACTTTTGGCCCACGCCCATCCCCGGCCCGAATGAATCTGGTCCAGGAAGTCCAATCAAGTGGCCACGGCAATCCCATCCCAGGGCGCTCACCCCTGAAGGAAGAGAGCGAACCCCCTGGGTTACCAGCTGGGCGCGTGCCACCTTTGAGCAGGGCATGCTGTCGGTGCTCCCAATGCTAACAGGGCCATGCACAGTCGCATCACTGCCAGGCGAACACCTCTTCCAAGCCAGTGCATTGCCGCGCAACCGAATGCGACCTGCCATATTTCATGCCTTTGGCAAGGCCAAAATTGGAGCGCAGGCAGCGCTACGTGAACTGGAGCAGCAGGGTTGGGAAACGCTGCCGATGGCTATACTCGGTATGCCCAACCTACCCCCTGCATGGACCGTTGAGACTTGGAAACCTGTCGGTGGGTGTAAATTTACAGGCTACTCCTCTGGGGTAACTGGCAACAGCGCACTGCGCTTTTGCCTGTTAGTAAAGTGGCGAGCAATTCGGAAGCAAGCGACTAAGCTCTTTCCGGGGCAAAGGCAGGAGGACAGCCTTAGCTGTCTTCCTGCAGAGGACGCTGATGCAGAGGTGGAGTCAGTCTCCACACCCTCGTCTGATAATTCTGCCAAAAGAGCAGACCGACTCACTAAGGCAATTGAAAGTGACACAACGCAGGGTAGTCAGGCACCTGACCCTCGATCATGCACTCCCTGTCCACAACGGCTGTCTCCTTCCCTTTTTGTGCCCTGGAGTCAAGTCGCTAAGCTGAGAGGAGTAGTTGCAGTCCACAAGGACATAGAAGCAAGTCCGTACGAGCAATTGCAAGATGCGCTGGCTCAGCCCAAGTGTCTTGTCCCTGGAGAAAAAGAGCAATTTCTTCTAGCCAATCAAGCTTTGTTGGGTCACCTTCGAGGCTCATTCATGCCCTTAGAAGGCATCGCACTACAAGTTTTCGAAGCCATCTCCCAACATCAGCAGGATGAAATCGTCTGGGTCACTGTCCTATGGATGGTCGCCCAACTCAACGGATATTGGATGGGACACAACTTCCCGCCACTACCGTCGGTATTTCAAATCAACTGCGGAGGGCTGGGGGGAGGAGCCCTTGAAGGAGACGTCCCCCCGCACTTCCATTGCGTGTGTCCTCCCGTGGGAGAAAGTCAAGTTTATGGGCCGTCACTCTCCCCGGCAGATGTCCTCAACGATCAGGAGTGGGGGGTTGCCTATGGCTGGTCGACCGGAGTGCATGAAGTCGCCACCCTCTTTGCGCTCACACAGAACCCGTGCCAGAAATGGGAAGACCTAGGGTATGGTAAGGCAGCACTAATTTATCAACGCACGCAACAGGTACTGAAGGCAGCGAGGCTTCTCCCTGCTCACCGAAGGCTGCCACACCAAGCCTTCCTCAGTGGCCTGTGGTGGAAGCTGCTCTCGCTGCAGCCGCTACGACTCCTTGCCTACCTGCCAGGGCTGGGGTGTCTGCGGCCGGTTGAACAAGAGGACCCCATCCACTTCGCAGTGAATGGTTTCAGTGCAGGAAGTTACACCGGAGCAGTGATTGCCTTAGCAATTCGTTGCCTCTGGCCAGCCAGTCAGACCACAGCGCGTCTAGGTGCCATTGCAATGCCTAAGAGTGTATTCGCAGCCCTGGTTGCCACTGCAGAACCTGACAAACGCAACTACTATCTTGTCCATGCTGCCGAAGATTGTCTGTGCGACTGGAAGCCGACAGAGAATGAACTCGATATGTTGCAGCGATCCCTACACATCACGTATGTAACAGAATCTGCAAGGTGGATGGGCAAGCACAAACATGGCTACTGGCACTGGCTTCAGTGCCAGCTCCCTACCGGACAAGTCAGTCTTACAACGCTAAAACTCACACACCCAGAGGTGGTTCCTCGCCGAGACCGAATTGCTGCCCCCATGCGTTTGGCCTCCTGGATTCGCTTTGAAACGGTAATGACCAGTGATGATTGGGAAGGTGCCATTAGCCTGTTGGTGTCCAACCTCCACCGACCCGACCACGAATTGCTCGTGCTGCTACAGAGTTGTGTAGCGGGACAGCAAATTGACTCCATGGAAGAGGCACATGCGCTGCTGCTGAAAAATTTTCGGGTTGGCAGAGGTAATCAAAGTGCGTGTGCACAATGGCTGACAGAAATGGCCCGAGACCTTTTAGCACCAATCCCGTTCCGTGAGGTGTTTGTCATCCTAGCCCTGTTCCTCCCGCAACTCACATTTGTTGATGAGGCTGCTACAAAGAAAGAGCTATGGAGTAGTCCCACTGTCCGCAAGGTTGGCTTAGTTGTGGATGTCACTCCCACAGCTACTGGGTTACAAGGCATGCATGAATATCGTATAGCCTTTCCGGCGTGGTCACAGTCGGCCATCTTCTGCCCTGCGCACTTCCAGAGCTGTAATTATGAGCAACTTGCCAGCAGCCCCTCAAGCACAGTGCACATGGGTTCACAGGTGGGAAAGGCTTATCGACTTGTTCTGGAGGAACGCGGCAAGTGCTATTCAGTCCTAGCGCTCTTGCTTGCCTTTGCGACTCCTTCTCGGAAACGCAAAGGGGATGAGGCGCCAAGCGAGAAGTTACGCCGCCTGAGCAGCCCTAGGCACTGGGACGTCGCCTTAGTGCCGTTCCCGGAAGAGTTTGTGCCCCTACCCACGCCAACTGAAACTGGCCTGGCGTGCTCCTCTCCGTGGGCTTTCCCGCCCAGCCTCTGCGTGTTGGAATCTAGAGCAACGCGGCTCCGAGTTTTGGCCATCGCGGAAGCAGGTGACACGGTTACTGCAGATCACCTCTTGCAAATGGCCTGCTTAGCGGCAGAGCATAAGCCCACTGTGCTGGGAATTCCCGGCCAAGTGCCCATTCCGTATCAACTAGAATGCACGGTAGTCCTACTGCAGAGTCTGCATGCCCTCTTCCAGTTGCTGACCTCTGGCAGCACAATGCAGCACTGTCCCCAAGCGGCCAGCTTTGCTGTGGCGCTGGGCACCGCCGCCCGACACGACAATGGGCACATAGTGTCGATGGCTGCCAGCCTCGCGCTGGCTCTCCGATCTGGCAGATCTACCCTTGCAGTAGCAGGAGTCTTTGGTGCAGGTAAGACCCGATCCCTGACCTTTCTACTCGCCTGGCTGGCTCTTACCACGCACCTTAAGATCGCTGTAGTACACAAAGAGAACCCGGCGGGTCGGGCAATCACCAAGTTACTCACAGCCTTTGACCTTGGACCAGATCACCAGAGATACTTCGTGCGGCCAGTCAGCAGAGAAGAGGCAGAGACCAACACAGCCTGCACTAACTATGACTTGCGGGCAAGTGACGCGGCATCATACATCCCTGGCTGCCATGTAGTAATTGTCACAACTGGACTCGTCTGGGATCAAAAAGGACAGACTCATTCAACGCTCAACACCCACATGGCCCGGACGGTTTGGGGTCCGTCAGAGGCATGTGTGGAACAGGGAGAGGTGGACCCGAGAGGGTCCGGGGGGACGTTAATCGTGTTTATAGCGCAGGGGAGTAGCTGAAGGCCCCCGTCCCTAACGAACCGTGAATGAACACGGTACCTTGGTACTCCCTAGTCGGCGTGTGTTGACCTGTTGGGTGGCCCCACAGGTCACACCCTCATCTTTCTTTGCGGATTGATGTTGGGTGATCGTGCGGGACATCCTTGGTGACTTGGTTGTCTCGATCGGTACACACGTGGTACGGGACCGACGGGTCTCACCTCACCTTGGGTCTAGGTCGGCCACGACCAAAGATGATCCGGGGGAACAGGCAAGGTCGGTGAACCTCTTAGAGACTTGGGGACTCGTCTCGAGGAGGGGTCAACGGGGCAACCCGTTGGCTAACGGTCAATATTCATCGTGGGTAGCCAAGCTCACGGTGGACAAGACCGTCGGTTCCTCCCTAACAGTGTTAGGGTCCTGTCGTGAGACAGGTGTACCCCATTGGGGTGCATGGGATCGCTAACGACTGGGTCACCGACCGGTCCACTCTCTCCTTTGAGAGTGGGCTCAATGTACAGTCTGGCCACAGTGAGGGTCTCCTGCGGGTGATCCGAGCTGTGCTCCATTGGGACTGGGGTCACTGAAAAGGTGACTTAGACTATCCACTCCTCTTTTGGATGGTCTTCTCCGGTACTTGATTACTGGAGTCCGGGAACCAATGGGGGCATCATGGGTTGGATTTCCCTTAGGATTGAGTGGTGAACATCTTGGGTGAAATGAATGGGTTCCGTCTCCACGTCCTCTCGGGTAGTATGGTTGTCGCTGTAATTTGTGGGTGGAAATGAATGGGTTCGGTCTCCACGTCACCTGGTGTGTGGATCCACTCGTCCTTGTTGGGTATCCTGCGACCCAGGGTGTGGAAAGGGGAGCGCCCCTGGCTGCGCCAAGTGTATCGCTTGGTTGAGGTTGAGCACTGCTCCCTCCCTTGCGTGTTCATGCGCTTGGAGGCCAAAGCTCTCAAGCGGGAAAATGTAGACCTCCTTATCAGTGAAGAGGCACAGCAGGATATGGACCTCAAATCCGCATTTGCGCCAACAGTCCCCCGACAGCCCTTCTTTCGTCTGCTGCTGGGTGATCCCAAGCAGAGCCCAGGTGGAGTGGCCGATGGACAGAGAGCTCATCGCTCACTCCTACTCAAAGCACCCCTTGGGCTACGAGCCCCCACTACCTGGTACATGCCGCATGAAATACCAGGGGTCTGCCACATGCTCCTCCGGCACGGGCGAGGCTTTGGCCTTGGCGACCTAGAAGAAACGGCTAAATTAGTGGGTCACAGGCCATTGGGGAGCAGCTGGTTTCGCCCGGAGAAGGTCCAAGCCACGTCTCCTTTTGCCTGTCAATTACAATCTACCTACAAAGATCTCTCCAGAGTAGACCTGGACCTCCCGGAAGGACTGTTGGTAGGTCTAGGATATGCAGCCACCAGCCCAGACAGCCCGCTCGACTTCCGCCAGGCGCAAACTGCGGCTGAGAGATCGGGGGTCGCAAACCCACACTGCTGGAGCTTAATGTTGCCCACAAGTGCAAGGGTTGCCCAGGAAGTGTATGAGCCGTTGATAGGTATTCAATATCCCATGTTGTGCAGCCGAATGGGAGACACCTGGCAAATAGGTACCACCTCCATCCGAGAGAATCATAAAATTGCCTCGGGCTTACGATTCGTCCACTGGTGCCATGCATCGTCCAATGTGCAAGCAAAACAAAATCCAAAAAATGACCCCACAGTTCGGGTGTATCAGCATATCGAGGACCAGCTTACCAAAGCAGGCTCTGACACTGATGACATCTTGGCCCTCACAACCACCCGGGAAGGGGCCACGAATCTACGCAATTATTTCTCCATTGCCGGCAAGAAGGCGAATGCAGAGACAGCAGTCAAGGTGGCAGGCGCCACGGCCAAGCATTGCATCGTTATTCACGGGGTGTCAACCTTCCTCAGTGGCGAAGGACGCCACCAAGATTATGACCAGGAGTGCTTTACACGAGCAAACGTAGCCTATAGCCGAGCCACTGACCTTACCATCCTGGCATGTCCATTGAATATGCAAGGGATGCCTGGTGCCCTGCAAGTCCTAGCAGCCCTTCTGCATGGCGCCCAGACGATACATACCTATGACAGTAACAAAGAGCCTGATATCGTAGGCTCCCTGGACCTCACAGCCACGCAAGTTGCGCAGGCCACGACTTTCTTCCAACAGGCGCTCCTGCCTCACCCCATGTGGCTTGGCCCTCTGCCGGTATGTCTCGCAGAACACCATCACGGTAAGGTTAGGCGCTTACGCCTCGTCTTAGCCACAATCACGCATCTAACCAAAGCGGAAATCAACAGCCTCGTCGAAGGGCCCTACCTGCCTGGGGGTACGGTCTTGCATGATCTCGTCTATGGATATGCAGCAGATGCTTCGATTGAGCCAGAGTGGCTAGTCATAACAGATGGGCAGCAGCCAGGACATTGGCGACTTCTCCACAATAGCTCGGGCCCAGGGCGACGATGCAGCGTAGGAAGCTCCCTGCGCTACCAACCGGCGCTGGGGACGCGTGAGCAGCGTAGCGCACAGGATTATACTTTCGAAGCACTGCACCGTGTGTACTTCTATGATGCATGGAGAGCGCAGCCGGTCTTGGATGCCATAGACTCTGACCTTATCTTGCCACCGCAATCAGGCCTTTTAGTGCATGGCTGCTATTGGCCTCGGCAAAGTCTGCCGCCTGATGTCCTCTCTGTCTCTGATCGCGACCTAGACGACGAGGAACATGACGCTCAAGAAGGGCATTTGCTAACCTCTCCTGCAGAGACAGATGCTGCGATGGCTGAGGAAGCCACACAAGAAGTAGTCTCGGTCCACAGCTCCCCATCGGAGTCACCCACTATCCCGAGCACTGAGCAACCGGAGGACGATGATGCCCACATGGAAGATAATGATAGCGTCAGCAGCTCTTCCGCAGAAGCGGGTGATTGCCTTAGCAATCGTCCGGCTCTTCCTGACGCATGTCCTGCGCAAGATGACATGCAGGCAGCAGGCGATAATACAAGGAGTGCACTACCCCCACAGAACGTGGACCATCCAAGTGATAGCCCCAGGTCGCACTCCTCTGAGTCCCCGATCAAGCGAAGACCGGGGCCAAAGGCCCATACTGGGCGAGCGCAACCCAAGAAATCACGCAAATCACTTGCCTCAACATCCAGGCAACCACTCGGCAGCTTTCCTGAGCATGAGCAACCACCGGCCACGCTGGATGAACTAGCCAGTCGAAACGCTCAAAGGCAGGAGGCCCCAGTTTGCAGAAACCCAGAGACTCCACCTAACTGCCCTGGCTCAGCGCAAGAGCGCCCACAAGCCATGACAGAAATTGATATTGCCAGTGAACAAGAGCATGCAGAGCGTGGAGGCACGGCCGCCACTGATCTCCAACTGGAATCCGAACAGAGAGCCATGCAGATACTGTACGACTATCAAAAGGCAGCGGGCGCCACCAGAGAAGCTCACGGGCAAAAGGTGCCGCTCCCCTCAATACAGATCTACAGTGACCTGCCTAGAGAATGGCCGATGGCGAGGCTTGCTATCTCCAACAAGCAAATCAACCGCCTTGTCCGCACATTCCTTTGGAGGAGAGTGACTGAACAAGCACTCCATGGCTCCTCGTTTATAGACATTCCAGACCAGATCAACCAGGCCTACATCGGCGATCTTCTCCTGATAAGTGAAAGCCTTCGCTGCCCCTCTGTCTAACCTCTTCGCCTTCGTTAAAAATGGGCATCCTGCATGCCCTTTCATCACACAGAAACAGCTCGCTCTCTATGCAAGCCCTCGCTTCTGGCAATATGGCCTCCTAGCTTTCATTGCGAGGTGCTGTTCCTTTGACAACCAACACAGAGATCAGGGCACAGGAGCAGCCCAAACTGGGGAAGGGAAATCGCAGACCACAAAAGAAAAAGATGTAGATGCCCTTACCTTCATGCGCACTGTCGTCATGTCCTTCGTCAGGGGTATGGAGTATGGAGAACAAACGCTACCTACCAATGACCTTTTTGTCTATCTACCAGTCCAGATCCTGCCTGACCTGGTCACAGCCATGGAGCAGCAGGGCTTCAAGCCCGCGGAGGTGAAGGGGGGCTCTGGATATCGGCCAAAAGAAGTAGGTGCTGAAGACAACCCGCTGATCGTGGTGGGAGTGCACACCAAAGATATTGCGTATGGTCGATACCCCCGCATGCCGACCACTCCCTGGGCCGAAAGAGCTTACTCTAGTGGAGCCCTTGACCCGTCTTTGGGACAAGCCTTCGCGTTCCCCTCCCTGCTGCAACTGCGGATGCGCATTGAAGTCCCCGTATGGAGAGACCTGGCAACAGCCAGAAATCCCACAGTCGACCTGCCAGCAGAAGAAGACTCTGCCTCAGAAGACACCGGGTCGGCAGAACGGTCGCCTAGACTTGCTCTCCCAGTGCCGGTGGGAATGGTTGAAACGCAGGCAGACGAAACAGACGAAGCCACAGAGGACGAGGCCATGAACGTTGAACCCAGCTATGCCTTTGCAAAGGGGCATGGAAGGTTTGGCATAGGCTACACTAGACTCGCAACGGCGCTTGGCAATTTTGAGCAAGGGGACATCGGAGCAGAAAGCGAAGTAGTAGCTCAATGGCTGACTTCCGGGCTAAGAATTGCCATGTCCCGCACAGGGTGGAACCTGATATCTACCCGTTTCAGCTTGACAAAGGTCCCTAGTGCTGTCCTCAGTGACTACTACCGCAAAGGATATCCTTTCACTCCGAAGATGGCAGATCGTCCTTACAACCAATATGGCACGATTCACTACTCCGAAGAGAAATGGGATCAACTCTGCGGGTGGCTCACTGGGAACCCCACGTTCAGGCTCCAACTCGCGAGCCATAAGCAGGCACTTAGGGATCACATGGGCTACAGTCAGGAAACCGCCGATCCAAGTAACAAAGCCCGCCGCACTGACCCCCCTATGGAAGCGGGAAGTTCCTCGACTGCAGCAGGGTCTTCCTGGCACAGCAAGCCTCCCCCCCCGCCTTCGCCCTCAGGGTGGTCCTACGGGTGGTGGCAGTAGTGTTGTCCTCATCAGGAGTCTCCCCACACAACAACAGCCTCCGTTTCGCGCAACCTCCGCCATGAGATGGGTGACCTTAGTCACCTTCTCTATTGGGGCTTAGTTGCCACTATGGCCTTGCAAAGGACACACCTCCTGTACCACAGTTGTTTGGCTCAAGCAAACCAAGCACCTACATAGCAATGCCGCCCCCCCCAAGATCGCTTTGAGGTTAACCTCGAGTTGGTTACCGTAGCGGGCACGGAATATACGATGCAAGCAAACCTCTCGCACTATGAGGATGTAGCAGAGCTTGAAGATGACATCCTCTGCTTTCTGCCGACAGTGTCTGAGCTAGATGTCTTTGGCTGTGAATTAGA
The DNA here is from genome assembly GCA_963970005.1 of Durusdinium trenchii. NCBI lineage: Eukaryota > Dinophyceae > Suessiales > Symbiodiniaceae > Durusdinium > Durusdinium trenchii. The sequence continues at coordinate 9,775 of CAXAMN010022983.1, read as the reverse complement.
GTTGCTCAACCTCCAAACGCAGCAACCCTTGCCAGAGGCATTCCGCACTGAGCTCTTGCAACGACCGCAGCTCCAAATTGTTGTTCGTCCCTGCATGGTAGATGGGCATTCCATCTGGCAGTTCCAGGATGACGGCAAGGAGAGCTACCCCAAAGCTGTTCGTGTCCCGGCCAACCCGAGAGGGGAAATTGCAGACAGAGCTTTCTACGCGGCACCTTCAATCCGGCACGTAGAAGTGGCAACTGGCATCCAACATATAGGAATTGCGGCCTGGCAGAGTTGCCAGCAATTACAGATTGTCAAGCTTCTAACTTCGGTCGTCAGTCTGGCGGAAGGGACTTTCATGGGGTGCTATGTGCTGCGTCAGGTCGCTGCACCAGGGTGTGTCCACTATGGACAAAGGGTGTTTGCTGAGTGCTGTTCCCTAGGCAGCGTTGGGGTCAAGCGCGAAACAGAGGACAGCAGCGTCCTGGCACCAGGCGCGCAGCTTGGCAGATACGCTTTCGAGAGTTGCCTCACGCTTGCCACTATCACCTTTGACATGGATCGTACGAATAAACCACGAGCACTGCCTGAAGGCGCATTCTGTGGAGCAGGCATTGAGCAGCTGTGCTTGCCGAATGACTTTCACAACATCGGGCCGAGGGCCTGTGAAAATTGCAAAAGTCTAGTGGAAGTCAACCTCATGAGCACAGAGATCACAGCCCTGCTCTCTTCCACCTTTGCCCACTGTGTAGCGTTGCAGTGCATATGGCTTCCACCGCGCCTCATACAGATTGGAAAAGAAGCCTTCCTTAATTGTGTTGTGCTGCAGGAAGTTGTCATCCCGACAGAACTCAGTGACATCGGCAACCGTGCCTTCTGCGGGTGCGAGCAGCTGCAACGGTTTACCCTTCTAGATTGGGGAGACGTTGAACAGTGGGTGCAGGCAGAGCACAATGCTTTTTTTACGTGCGACAAATTTGAAAAACCTCATTGGCTGGAACTGCTCCCCGCGGAAGGACCAGATTCTGATGCCTTTGACGAGGAACTCAGCCACGAATATTGCCAATATCATGCCAGTCCATGGTAGACTCTACGGAGCTACATTGCCATGAATATTGCCATGCCAACCGCTCTAACAAGGAGCTAAACCATGTGTACCCTTAGTATTATGCCAGGCCATGAGAGGCTCAAGGTAGGTGCCTTAGCATCTGTCTTAAGGAAACATCCCCGGCCGTAGGAACAGCCCATGTGCAGACTGGACATCAGTGGCTCGCACAATGATAGCAAATAGCCTGCCGCAAAAAGAGCGTGACAGTCCATCCATGAGTAGCACTCCCGTTGAAAAGGAGCCAGTCATGGAATGCCCCCTGCGGCTGACTACGCTTTCGGGGGTAACCTTTAAGGTCTCTCTCAGTGTCGCCAAGTTCGACCGATTTACAGATTTAGAAGACCAGGTTATGGATTATCTGGCCTCGGTCACTGACCTCCAAGTTTTTGGGTGCGTCATTGACTTTTTACACACCACCACGCAAACCTACCTAGAGGACCCAATCTGGGATAAGTTGCAGCAAGGTAGAGAATACACCATGGTCTTCAGGGACTGTAGTGTTACCCTGCCAGAACAAGAACAGCTCGGTGGTTATCCTATTGATCAAGTCCCCTTAGCTGTTCATGTCCCAATGAACTCAGAAGAAACTGTCCCAGAATGGGCCTTTGCAGGTGTGCCACGCTTGCGACACGTTAGCGTCGAGTCAGGGATCAGGCTCATTGGTGCAGAGGCGTGGCAAGATTGCCGGCAACTCCGCATTGTCAAACTGCCGGCCACAGTGGTAAGCATTGCAGATAATGCCTTTCGGGACTGCAAGCTCCTAAATAGTGTCTCGGCTCCGGGTTGTCGCGACTTTGGTTACAAAGCCTTTTCGGAATGTTGTTCCTTGCAGCGTGTGTATGCATCGGGTGGAGCTGTAAACGTGTTCAATGGGGAAACCAATTTCGGGCAATACCTCTTCCAAGGGTGCATCAACCTTGCAGAGGTCACCGTGAGTGAGTTTCCATCCCCCCGATCTGAATTGAACGGGTTAACCCTGCAAGACAGGACCAGAGAGCTAGCTCCGGGTTGCCTCAGCTCTACAGGCATCTACACACTTGCTCTCCCAAAGCACTTTGTAGCCATAGGAGCGCACGCTTGCGACAGTTGTCGACTGCTTAAGAGTGTTGACCTCTGTAACACCATGATTGAAGAAATTCCGGAATTCACTTTTGGCCACTGCACTAGCCTTCGGGAAGTCTTCCTACCGACAACTCTCCATACAATCCGAGTTAAAGCCTTTATGAGCTGTGCCGCCCTTGTTGAGCTTGCCATTCCGCCTGCTCTCAAGTACATTGGAAGTAGGGCTTTCTTGGACTGCACTGCCCTACGGAGGCTGGTCAAAATGCCCGGAACACGCAGATGGCGAGGGGTTTATGCTGAAGAAAATGCTTTTGCCATCTGTCCGGCCATGAAATGGCCACCCTGGTTGCATATGATCCCAGACATGGGCTACACCCCTGGTTTAGGATAGAGGATCATCCCTCCATTCACAGCTGTCGTGGCCCTGCTATCAATTTTGTCAGAGTCTGGGTGCGAGCCTTAGCTCGGGTCCGGAGTAGGCCAGCAATTGCGAAACAGTACTCCCCAACACGAGTAACTAACCATAGTTGCCCTCCGTTATGCATGGAGTAAGTGCCCAGAGGCTGTCGGATAGAGAAGGGCCTCGGCGTGGCGGTGATGTCGACAACTGCAAATCGTCCACCTGCCAGACACAGTAGTCGGACACTGGTGTAGGTGTCAAATGCTGCGGGTTGTGGTCGCCCCAAGATGCAAGTTTTTCGGCACCATAGCATTCGATGACCTATAACACAAACGACCTTTGGCGAGAAAACTATCTAGACCCAGCCTCAACGAAGCTATGCTTCAGAGGCAGGAGAGAAGCAAGTGCGACGTGAGCAGTGAGCTGAGCCAAGTGCCAGTTTTCGAGCATTAGAAAAGGAGGATTTCCAGGCATATACGGCAAGCAAAATGCACAGACACCAAGTAGAACCATGACCTCTTCTCGCCATCCGCTGCGAAGTGAGCCGATAGGAGCGAGAACCTTAGTTCTGCGTTCCTACACGGCGGGTGGTAGATAGTGGCAATGAAGGATGACCAGGGGGAACCTTAGTTCCCGCTGTTGATGTCCGACATTTCCAATTTTGTACAAAGAGGTACAGATATCATGCTAGGAGAGCTCAATGTTTCACAGGTTTCACACGGGCCTTGCACGCACCTCTCACTTTTTGCCATTACGCAGCGCCTCACAGACTCAAGTGACATCCCCTTTTGGCACCTTTGTGTGCCGAAGGGTGTTGGGTCTGCCTCCCCACGGGGAGGTGGTGCCCGGTTCACCCTTAGCTGCAGGCTTCTCTCGCTAGGAATTGCCGCCGTATTTGAATTCTGTCTGGCAGTATGTGACTGGCCTTGTATGCGCCACCGGTTGAACGGGTTGTGCTGCAAGTATGGTCTTTTCCACGGATTGCTGCTTAGATCTTCGCACATTCGGTTGGCCTGATTGCAACCACTGCTGGAGCATTGCGAGACACCTGACCTGCAAAGTGACCTTGTTTTGCCACACTGTGGTGTGGCCGCTGGTCACCAACACTTGGTAAGGAAAGTACGTTTGAAGCCTCCTAGGCGGCTTTCCATGAACACAGCTTGCGCTGCAGTCCTTTTCTTTTGCGAATTCAGGCCCACTAATTGCCACTAGTCTCAGTTTCACACGTTTCACCTAGTGTAGAGGGAAGACTACAAGATGGTGGAGTTTCGGCCTGCGGGCTTGGGTGTTTGGTTTTGGGTTGGTTTTGGGGCCTTCGTTCCTTTCTCCACCATCTGTCTGTTCTTCCCTTCCTTCAACGATGACCTGGGCACCATGCCCACACGGCGTCCGTACTCGTGGAAAAAAAGGCTTGATCACGAGTGGTTTTCTTTCTAAAGGTCCCCATAATTGGTTGTGGCGATTCTTGATGGTATTGGATATCACTTTAACCAAACATCAGCGGACCCTGATTTCCTTTTGCCAGACTGCTCCGACACCGCAGTAAACCCAGCATACATCCCCATGTCGTATGCCAAAGCCTTGAATTTTCTTCGCGCGTGGATTCACGCCCCATGGCGCCCTCAGATTGCTCAGCATCGAGGAGGTTAGGCACCCCTCAAGGAACCCCAAGTCTCTTTCGAGTACTTTAAAAAAGATCTTCCGCTATTCAAGTTCGATTGGTTCCATTTTGACTCTCCGACTCGTCCGCACCGCCGCCTCCGGTCGACACGGTCTTGAGCTCATCTGAGAGTTCCTCGGACTCAGACTCATCGGATTCTTCGGACAGTCCTCGTGCCACGGCCTCCAAGAAGACCAAAGGGCAATCGCAGATTTCATCTGTCCCAGACGAATGCGTCATGGGAAAATATCGCAGTGTGTGTGGTCATAGCGCCTGACGATGGTAACTGGCGTCCACTGTATGCTGGCGCCCGCTTTCGAGCTGCCTGTGGCAGGAACATGACAGAGAAAGAAACGCATTTTCTTTCGGAATGGGACGAGCAGTCCAGCTTGTGTCAGCACCCGGATGCCGCAAGATCTGGGATTCGTTCGACTCGTCCTGACCTCAGATATAAACCTGGCGAGTAAAAAAGGCGCGCTGCTGATCCATGCATTTGCTTTACTCTCCTTGTGGTATTAAGATCCGTGAAGGTTAAGCCTGTGTTTAGAACCCCACTAATCGGGGAACTTTGTTTTTTTTGGTTCCATTTTGCTTTATTCATTCTTGTCATATTTGACTGTTTGATATGCGGTTCACTGGAGTTGCGTGTTTGGGATTTCTGCAGTATCTTGATTCCTTGATCCTTTGGACATTTACTGATCATTACATGGAACGATGCATGTGCTGGCTTGGAGTTGTTTCACCGTGATCATTCATGCATGAGTGTCGTACGGTTCTCTTATAGACCATTTTGGGCACTCCAGTTGAAACGACTCAAACACATTTTTGGATCGTATCACGAAAACGGGCGTACATAGAGCCATAAACTCGGACACCAACACGCATATCGATGTGACTCATGTTCCGTAATCCTTCCTTGCGTTGATCCCACGCTGGGATCTCTTCCCTCTGTGAGGGGCATGTCCGCATCGCTTGAAGATCTGTTTGTCCAATGTGGTGTGAACACCACTATATCCAATGCCCTGTTGGCTGATGGATGGTCCTTGACTACTTGGGCTAGTTGCGCCTCATCGCTTGAGGCATTCGATACCTTATTGCCTAGTTTGGTTGATCGAGAGGACCTTCCTTTGATACAGCAGGCTGCGTTGCGGGCAGCATTCAAGCAAGTAGCGTTTGGCTCATCACCATCAGCAGCCGCATCTTCAGGCCCAGCAGTACCTGATTCAGGAATTGTGGAGTCTTCGTGGACGGATTCATTCGCCCCGAAGTTGGACCCTCAGACAATCAAGGACTTGAAAGGAAAATTTATTAAGCACTATCCTTCAGAGCTTCTTAATTCGGAAACGATGCCATCGACACGCCTTTTGAGTTTGGTTCATCATCAATTGGTCAAGAAGCAGTGGACTTGGGTCCCTTGGCGATTCAGGATGTCCGTGACTCGGGCTGAGGAGGTCACCAGCCAGCGCGCTTCAAAGATTCCTCGCGTGGAACATGCTTCCCTGTCATCCTTACTCTTGGATGATCCTCCGGCTCTGGAGATTTCCAACTCAGGCATGGGCATCAATGCAATTCGCAATATGTTGGAAGTGCACAATGTAGCCATTGCTTTGTGTCAGGGTGCCCATTTGCAGAATCTCAAAGCCTATAGTCACAAATTCATGTCTTTTCTGACTCAAAAGGTGGATTCAGAATCAGGCCTCCGCACAGCAAGCGTGGTTGAAGCTCAGGCGGCAGATCGTCAGATTTGGACGACGATATCAGAGCTCATGACTGATCGAGATTGGTCAATGGATGATGCATTGCATGAGCTGACCCATATCCGTAATGACCTGTCAGGATATCTTCAATTGAGGCCTCGCGTACTGAAACCAGCTCCAGCATTCGGGTCTCGATCTTCGGACGGGTATGGGCCAGCACCTTGGAAGGGTAAATCCAAAGGCAAAGGAAAAGGCAAGAACAAAGACAAAGGCAAGCATCGTGTCCAATGGGTCACAGATGTTCATCGAGACGGCAAGTGGCATCAATTGTGCATGCGGTATCAGGCTGGCAAGTGCTCTTCTTCGGATTGCAAATTTGTTCACGCTTGTGCTTATCCGAAACAGGATGGGACGGCTTGTGGAGCAGCGCATTCAGCGTTGGAGCATCAGCGAACTCCCCACTGACTTCAGGTGACGCGCTCAGACCATTCCGAACCAGCCGAACGTGTTGATCTTAATTCAGTTTCATCTCATGCAAACCCAGTGCACTTGGAAGCTTCACGTGAAGCGTTGGCAACCATGGCTGGAGACGATGACTCTCCAGCAGTTCTGCACTCAGAGCCTCCACCAGGGGGGGAGCCGAATTCGATTCCTCAGGGACTTGCACCAGTTTCATCCGTGACTGAACAGATTTCCTTCATTCCAGGCCGATTCTTTTTAGATTTATGTGCAGGTGCCACTCGCCCTTTGTCTTCAGCATGCCATGCAAAGGGTCTCAATATTTTTTCTTTTGATATCCTCCTGGACTCGTCTTTAGACATCTTGTGCGATGGCGCGTACGAACAACTGCTTCGAGTTTGTTCTAGTGGCCAAGTGGCCTATGCAGCAGGAAGTCCGAGCTGCAACCAGTACTCTCGTTTGAAGCTTCGCAATGATGGAGGCCCACGGGCCCTTCGTACACCGGACCATCTTGATGGAGTGCCCGGACTCAGTCCTGATGAGGTGACAAAGCTTCAGGAAAGTTTCATCATGCTTTCTAGAGTAGTCAATTGTTTGCGCCTTGTATTCCTTGCAGGCGGTCATGCGCGCTTGGAGCAACCCAAGAATGCCATGTCATGGCTCGAACCGGTTGTCCAGAAATTTCTTCAACTGATCTCTGCTTCGTGTGTTTGCATTGCGGCATGTCACCATGGAATGGACATTGCTAAGAGCTGGATCTTCGCCACGAGTTTTTCAGCCCTTCGTTCATTAGCATGTACCTGCACCCACTCGCCAGGGTCTCACACGCAAGTCCAGGGCACGCGTGACTCCACTGGTCAGTTTTTGAGTCGAGTTACTGCATGTTATCCTGCATCCCTAGCTGACGTATTTGCATCCACGGTGGAACCGTTGATTTCTAAAGGTCATTGGGACTTGAACCTGCATAGTGCATCCGCCACGATTCCATGGAAACTGTTAGGAGATTTTCCTAAGAGCTTTGAAGATGGAGGTGGCATCATCTCTCATCCCGACTGGAGCGATGGTCCACGCCTTGAATTCGATTGCTTTCGATCCCTTCGACAACAATGGCTCCAACGAATCGTGCAGTCACAAATGCATAAACAGGTCCTGGCCCATTTTGGCCAGGCGAAGTCCGATCCACCGTTTACTGCCGATCAGCTGGTCCCTTTTCGGACTGATTTGACAGACTGGCTCACCGCCAATAACCGTCCGATTGACTGGACGGTTCGTGACCACCAACCGATGCATCTAGCCATCATGGCTGAGCTCAGCGCCATTATGCAAGATGCTGACATTCACCTGTTTCCCAGTTTGCAGGCTGGTGTCAGCACAGGGTTCCTTGGTGATATCCCTCCATCCCATGTATTCCCTCACGCAGAGAAATCCCAGCAAGATTTAACCCCACTCTCCGTCCATATGACTAATTGGCAGTCTGCGGAAACGGACCTTGATCTAACGCGTGCTTTAGTTCAAGAAGAAGTGGATAAAGGTTGGGTCTTTGAGTTTCCCGGCGATCTAGCTCAGGCCCAGGCAACGTATCCCACAGGGGTTTCGGTTGGCAAACTGGGGGTTGCACTCTCGGACAACCGTCCTCCTAGATTGGTGGTAGATAGTTCTATTTGTGGTTTTAACAATCGATGTACCATCCCCGAAAAATCGACATTACCTACTGCTAAGGACGTCCTTCGATGCTTCCCACTGCGACAGACCTCAGCGGAGCTGATGGGTCTTAGCCTCGACATCAAATCGGCTCACAAAAGAGTCGTCTTGCGAGAATCCGAATGGGGCCTTGTGGGGTTTTCGTTGGAAGGCAAGCTTTTCTTTTATCGAGTCTGCCCTTTTGGAGCGGTATTTTCCGCTGCTTGGTGGTCTCGTCTGGGAGGCTGGCTTCTTCGTTGCATGCATCATTTTTTGTGGTTCTCACACGCAGCCTTTTTGTATGTTGACGACTTCTTGTTCTTTCAAGATGGTGATGTCATGCCCATTTCGGCCGCTATGCTATGCATTTTGTGCCAGGTCCTCAATATTCCTATCAGTTGGCGCAAATGTGAACTGTCCAAGACGATCTCATGGATTGGATGGCGTTTCCATTTTAAATCCGGTTTCATCGAAATCCCCGAAGAAAAACTGAACAAAATTCGTAAGTACGTGAAGGAACTCCTTGCAACTAGCCGTACATCCCGTAAGCTCCTTGAAAAGTTCGTCGGTCTTGCTATGTGGTTAACTCAATTGTTCCCATACATGCGAATTTGGTTGCACTACTTGCACAAAGACTTATACTCCATCCCTGCTACCCATTTCAGCATTGACCCCGATGATTGGATGCAGGTCCCTCAGTGTTTGTCTTCTACTTTGTGCTTCTCGTCTCGTCCTCGGGGTACTGCCATCCCAGTTGGTAGCACTTTGATATCGGTCAAACACCAACCAGTTTCCACACTGGAAGACGTTCGCGCGCTTAGGCTTTCCGATCGTCGCATTTGGATGCGCATTCGCGATCCCAACTCATCCCGACGTCATATTTCCTCTGATTCCCATCGCATTTTGTCTTTGTTCTCTGATTGGTTGAATGTTCTGCCTCCGGTACGCTCCATGTTTCCAAAGCCACTGTGGCCCGGGGAAGCTGCAGCCGATGCTTGTGCCGCTGGAACGGAGTGTCAAATTGGAGGTTTTATTCGTACTTCAGATGGACAAACAAAATGGTTTTCGGAACGATTCACAACATCCGATTTTGACTCGATGAAGATTCCGACACAAGCAGACTTGCAGCGCAACATCACTTGTTTTGAAACTTTAGCACAAATGGCTTTGCTATATCTTGTGTCTCGCACATTTCCAGGATTTCGTCTTCCTCTTCGCATAAAAACCTTGAGCGACAATACTGGCGCCGAAGCTGGTAGTAACAGACTGTTTACTACTTCGTTCCCTCAGTGTTTGTTCTTGGAGAAGCTGTGCCTTTTGGCCGCATGCACTTGTGCCGAGATTGACGTGTCACATATTTCTGGATCCGACAACGAAATAGCAGATGCTCTGAGCAGGTGGGATCTTGCGTCAGACCCACCCTATGCTTTTGATCGTGTTGATAGAATCTCAATTCCACTTGATGCGCTGTGGACAAGTCCACTTTCGGTTTCACTTCATCCTGCCGATGCCCATATCGTCTGGTCTCTCCCGATATAATCTTTTTCTAGCGCTGGAAAAATCAGTCCTCACTTATATTTGGGTGTTTCTTCTGTGCGAGTACCTCATTTTCCCCTGAAAGCTATAATGGGGTTGGAAATTCCTTCAGGGGAAACCTGAGGAACTTTGATTCAGAATTCCAGCAACTGAAAAAGATTAAATATTAAGAGTGCTTGAAATGTACA
>CAXAMN010022982.1:0-19645 GCA_963970005.1 Durusdinium trenchii | reverse complement strand
GTGTATTAACCTTGCTGAGTTTACCTTGAGTGAGCTTCCATCCCCCCGAGGGTCAACACTGCAAGCTAGGACCAGTGAGCTGGCACCGGGCTGTCTTAGCTCTACGGGAATCACCGCACTCGCTCTCACGAAGCATTTTACAGCTATTGGAGCGCATGCGTGTGACAGTTGCCGACTGCTTAAGAGTGTAGACCTTTGCAACACCAAAGTTGAACAAATTCCGGAATTCACATTTGTGCACTGCACCAGCCTCAGAGAAGTTCTCCTTCCGCCTACTCTCCATACAATCCGAGTTGAAGCCTTTATGAACTGTGCAGCCCTTGTTGAGCTTGCAATCCCGCCCTCACTAAGATACATTGGCAGTAGGGCTTTCTTGGATTGCACTGCTTTTAAGAGGCTCGCCAAGATGCCAGGAAGGCACAAATGGCTAGGAGTCTATGCTGAAGAAAATGCTTTCGCCATTTGTCCCGATATGAGATGGCCACCCTGGCTGCATATGATCCCGGACATGGGATACACCCCTGGTCGCGGATGAAGACAAGCCTCTCTGACCACAGCTATCGCGGTCTCACTGTCACTCATCAAGAGTCTGGGCGCGCGCCTTAGCTCGAGTCCAGAGTGGGCCAGAAGCCACAGCAGGCCAAATACCATGCGTAGAGCTGGCTTCGGTTGCAAGCATTTTGCACTAAAGCACCCGAATAGTGTCTGCCCTGACGGTCGGCTCGGCCAGAGCAGGATGCAGCGCGCCCAAACCGAGACTCACCGAACTGCAGCATTCTGGAGGCGGGCATTGTCGCACTTGCCTTGCCGACAGACTTTACCAGGATAGGTTCCACCGCCTGTGCGAGCTGTCAACAGCTTAAGTTGTTGACCTGTCCCAAACTGAGGATCACGGCAAAGAAGCCTTCCTTAAGCGTACCTCACCACAGGAGGTTTCCACTCCTACTTTACATGGCGCTATGCGCTGTTGCAGGCAGTACGCATTTTCGAGCACAGTGTGAACAAAGAAAAAGCAACACATGGCGAAGGACATATGTCCTTGACAAAGGAGCAGCCGGAGGAAGACGACGCGCACATGGAAGACGGTGACAGTGCTACCACCTCCTCTGCAGATAAGGGTGATTGCCTCAGCAATCGTCCGGCCCCTTCTGAAGCATGTCCAGCACAAGACGAAATGCTGGCAGCAGAAGATGAGGCAAGGAGTTTTTTTTTCCACGAGTACGGACGCCGTGTGGGCATGGTGCCCAGGTCATCATTGAAGGAAGGGAAAAACAGTCAGATGGTGGAGAAAAAGGACAAAGACAACCCAACAAACAAAAAACAACCGCAAACCACAGCCCACAGGCCGAGTCTCCACCATCTTGTAGTCTTTCCTCTGTGCTAAGGTGAAACAAGTGAAACGAAAACTGCTGACCATCGATGGGCCTGAATTCTCGAACGAAGAGCATGGCAGCGCGGGTTTGTGCTCTGGCAAAGTCTCCAGAAAGTCTTCAAATGGACTTCACGTCTCAATCACCGGTGACCAGCGGCCACTGCACGGTGTGGCAAAAACATGTGAAAACACGGAAGCGTGTGCGACCCTTTTGCGAATCCCGCTCTTGAGCCAAACATAACAGTCGGTTTGACTGTATGTCTGTTCGTCCTTCTCTTCTCTGAAGAGGTCTGATTGGTCACAGTCGTCCAAAACATACTAAAAGTACAAGAAAGCATCTCCAAACACTCTCAAGCAAAGCTAGGCTATACACAGCTCATCTCAAGCACTACAGCTCTAGACTTAGGGCTTCTCTAGACATGCTCCTAGCCACTTCTGGTCACGTTCCACTTAGTCCTGCTAAGGTGGTCAAAGCAAACACACTCCAGGGAGGAAGATCCCTACTCAGCTCCAACCCAAAGGACAGAAAACGAAAAAGTTCCACTACAAAGAGGTACTAGGTGATCCACACACTGTACAGGCGTGCTACCCACACTTTTCACACCCCTTCTTGGGTCACCTCGTACCTTCTCCTGGTCTTCCTGTCTTCTTCTTCTCTTCAATTCGTTTTCTCTGAGCAACTAAGGTTCGAGCATCAACTAAGATCTCAACTCCTGTGGTTCAAAATGGTCTCCAAGTCGATCAAACGTCAACGAATCGAGAACAACGAGCTTCAAGCAAGTTCAAATCAAGATCAACCAATCAACCATGCTTCAACCAAGCAAGCAAAGCAACAAGGATTCAAAGTCCCTCAGACAGCAGGGCTTCAAAGAGCTGCGCGGAGCCAGCTCTTCGCCTCTGCTTCTGTCATCACTGGGACCCTGAAACCATACAAGGTCTCAAGTGGTCACCTGACAGGTCAAGCAAACGAAGATTCCTGAAGACAAAAACCTGTCACATTCAACGTGCCAAAAACTTCACACAGCATCAAACAGCAAGTGAAAAGGAAACTAGCCAACCCTTGCTAGATACAATCCCTGTGCTACTGTTCGGCTTCCACTGCATGTCTCAAACTCTCAAACCCTTTTTCTTCACTTCAACTGCAACCAATCGACTCGACATCAAATGTCACACGGTCCAAAGTTCACAGCAATCAAAAGAAGCTAGAACCCCTGCTAGCTACAAACCCTTTTCTACTGTTTGCCGTGATCCCTTCGTGCAAATGCAAATGACATCTCTTAATCTCGCAGTTCTCAACCCTTGATCTCTTCTCTCGCTGAACCCTTGACCTCATCCCTTTTCATCCTGGCAAGTTCAGACATAGCAATGCACAAAACTTCAACCCTTCAAGATCACACACGTGCATGCCCTTGACTCAACAAGAAACTTGAACAAGACATCATAAGGTCCTAGTGAAGATCAACTGAAGTTCAAACAGGGTTCAACCTGAATCTCACAAGGTCCAATTGAACAACTGCAGATCGAATGGCAAAACCCTCTGAGCAATCCCCTTTTGCACCGATGTGGGCTGGCCGCTGTAAACAAGAAAATGGCCTGGTGCAAACTTTCTAGGAATTTACTTCCCCGAAAGCCGCGGCATCCTGACCTCCAAGGTCACACATCAGCCATTTCAAAGTCATGGCAACTCAGATATCGCCTTGGCCAATTTCAGCCCAGCTCCACTGGCCGTCGGCCAGCCTCACCCTCTTGTACCCCGGTGCTGATGGAACAGCCGGAGCACTGGTTGCTCCTGGTGCGGTGGGCGTCTGAGGTGTCCCAAAGATTCCAGCCCCAAATGCCGGTGTGGTGAATGATGCCGGTGTGGTAAATGCCGGACTTGGCGGAAAAGCCGAGGGAGTTGGTGGGTTTAATGACCCTGGCATCAGTTTCGGCTGCACTGCACCTGGAGGTGCAGTCATCCCTCCTGGCACACCCGGAGTTGGAGCATTTCCACTTGTCGGTGCCATGGGTGGCGGTGGCAGTTTTGGTCCAGCCGCCTTCGGCTCATCTGGCTTCTTGGACTGCAGATCAACCAGCTTCTGCAGGTGCCCCGCTATGGCTTTCAAGTGAACCTCAAGGCCATCAATGCCTTCTAATGAGGCCTCAGCCGCGCGGGTGCTCCTCGAGAGGTGTTGCTCGGATTGTTGGGTCAGCTTGGCCATGGACAGAACGATGTCCTTCATCGACTGGTTGACAGTTTTGCCACTGCCTGATAGCTGCCATAGCATGTTCTCGAGGGTCTTATGGTTTTGTCGGTGATTCTGCTTGGAATCATCCACTGCAATGCGAGTCGCGCTTTGCACTCCCACGATGGCACCAGCTAACTCGATAAGGCGTCGACTGGTTTCGGCATGGGCCTCTTCCGTCAACTTGAGGTGGGCATCAAGCGCTGTCAAAAAGGTGGTCATGCTCTTGACGCTCTCATGAGAATCTGACATCTTTTGGGTGGTCCACCTGATCACATCTAGGACCGCGTCACGGTTCCCTTCACGGATGTCCCCGGCAAACGACGGGAGAGAGCCCTCTTCCACTGCCACATACTTCGAGAAGTATGAAAAACTGAAAAGGTTTTCACCGTCACGCAGAGCTCGAAGCCGATTCCTGTTGGCCTCCTGCACCCTCACAACATGGCTCAGGCTCCGGCCTGTGAGTGGGCCGTCTTTGACCAACGTATTCTCATCATTCGTGCCCTCTTGAGTCGCCTGATTCTGAAGATCCAAAATGAGGGCCGCTAGGGTCCCCAAATCCTTTTCCACCTGATCGCTGGCCGAATGCCAGCGGGCAGCTTCAGACTTCAGCTCCAAAAGCGAGCTTTGAGCAAACAATTCCGCTGACATCTCTGCACTTCCAAGGTTGGCTTCTTGGAGACGAGAAGCCTGAACACGAAGCAGGTCCTCATCCTTGAAAGGAAAAGTCGCCAACGTCAGCGAAGCACCCCTTGTCGTGTCCTCTGTTCCTGCCACAACCGTCAAAGGTGAGGCAGGGGGACCAACAGGTCCTGAAGCTTTCGGGGATGGTACGGCAGTTTCAGCCAACTCACCTGCTGCCGCAGGCACTTCACCCTCCATAATCTCAATCTCGGGACGCTCAACACCGGCCATGGTGCTCACAAGATTCGAGATGCGCAAGTCAAATCACACAGCGAAGCTGACAGGCTGTTAGATTGAGCATCAAACCATCAAAGCCACGCATACCCTTGCTCTGCCACACAGTACACAGCACAAGAAACCAAGCAAATCAACACAAATCCAAAAAGAAAAGATGTTCTAGAACCCTCGAACACGCTACAACCCTGGAAAATGAATGTTTCACCCTTTTGGACAACTGCTTCCGAAAACCCTGCAGCAACTGAAGTCTCAAACTGTCTTCTCTGGCGTCTCAACCCTGCAACCCTGGCATCTTCACACGAAAACTGGACATGTCTGACATTCAAACCCCTGATCTAGCCACTCATGGTTAAGAGGTAGCTATCCGGACATTCGGTGAAGCAAACAGGATTCCTCAGTGAATGCTCATCCAGATTCCAAGAAAAGTGCACAACACAAATTTCGCAAAACTCAAAAACACAGCCCCACAGAACAGAAGGCTCCTAAATCAACAAGAAACAGCCATCCTACACCTCCGAACCTAGTCGGACCTCAACGACTGCTCTCGGACACGTCCTTCCACTAAAGTTCTGGCTGCTCAACAAGAGGTTCCAAATCTGCACGCTGCACACAAAAGACAACCAAAACTCTTCCGAACTCATCCGGACGGATCCGAACACAGACGGACAACAACGAAAACGTACAAAACAGATTCAGAAACTCTCCAATGTCAACTTTCTGCTGGAAAACTGTTCCGGGAAAAAGCATTTTCGACAAAGTTCAACTTTCAACAGGCGCAATGCCCAAATCTTCCGTCACCTTTCCGAGCACCAACGGACGAAAAATGCAAGAAACACGCACGATGAGCATACTCCCCTTCTCGAACTGAACGTTCATTGGTCGGAAGTTCGTCGTCATCGTCGTCTCGAGACAAACCCCTCAACAATGCTGCCTTATCCTCTTCCAAACCAGATACAAGTCCTACAGCATTGCAAAGGTTCAGCCACATCTCGATGAGCTTGCAACTTTTCGTAAGACCGTCGGACGGGTTGGAAACACCTTCCCAGTGTTCCAAGGTCAAGCGTCGTCGTCGATGGAGGTACTTCACATAATGTGCTCGCAGTTCCATGTGCTTCACACGTCGAAGTAAACCCTCCATGGTAGAAATGGAAATAGCCGCTTTCCCATCGTTGTATAAATGCAACTTCATGCTTCCTGTGGTCTTGGCTGGCATGCCTATCTCATCAAGAGGGATTCCGTCACGGGCGGTCTCGATCAACATCCCCAGAGCTACAAGTTCTTTGCTAGCCTCCGTGATGGCAATCGCTTCTGCTTCTGCAGACGACAACGCCGGAACCTCTTGTCTCCTACTGAAACACTTCAAACAGCATCCACGCCAAGAAATCACAGCACCAGACACGCTGGTCACATTCCATGAAGCATCACAAAAGCCTACAACGACCCCTTCTTCAGTCAACACGGGTGGTGAACTGGCGGGCATCTGCTGCACAAAATGCAAATGACCCTTCAACCAACGAAGAAAGCTACGAAGACAAACCTCCGCGGGGACATGGGGCTTCGACTGAAACCTACTCAAAAACCCAACAGGAAAAGCAAGGTCTGCCCTGGAGAGCGCTGCCCATGCGAGCTGTCCCAAGACCCTACGGTAGCGCTGTGCTTCCGTGGCGGACAGTTCGGACGTCCCGAACTTTTTCTCTGCATCTTTAAGCAGCTCCTCCAGTTTGGGCATAGCCGAACCAGTGGATTCTTTGAGCTTCTCTTCCCAAGACACGAAGATTCCCTCCATGTAGCTTCGAGACACTCCAAAATACAGACACTCCTCGGCATCTTGGAGCCTGTAGATGGTGCGGCCTAAGAATTCAAGGAGTCCTTTCTTCCCAGACGGAATACTTCCCGTGCGTTTGATCTTCCAGATCTTTTGAAGAGCACGCAAGAAGTTCTCACCTCCTTCAACGTCGTTGCTGGCTATAAGCAAGTCGTCAACGTAAACAAGAACCAACAAAAACTGGGTGTCGGTCTTCACTCTGAACAACGTTGATTCAAAGGTCTCGTCTCCGCCCAAGTCACGGATCGTCCTTTGAAGCTCTAAGAACCACAACAATGGAGCACGTCTCAAGCCATTCATGGCCTTTTTCAGCCACAAGATGACTCGTTGGCCCTTCACAGTGATGTTCGCCGGAAGCAAAACCAAATCACACGCATCGGCTTCAACAGGTGCATACATGAACGCTGTCGACACGTCAGCTGTAAGAAGGCTCATGCTTTCAACCACTGAGAAGGCAAGGACCACTCGCAGTGAATCTAAACTACTTGTTGGGGCATTGATGCCAGATCGAAAAGCGCTTTCCGCACCAGAGGCATAGTCGCGAACGACCAACCGGGCACGACAGAGGATCGCAGTCTTCTGGGTAAAAACCCACCTCGCCGTGAGGATTTGCACTTCATGCTCAAC
The DNA here is from genome assembly GCA_963970005.1 of Durusdinium trenchii. Taxonomy (NCBI): domain Eukaryota; class Dinophyceae; order Suessiales; family Symbiodiniaceae; genus Durusdinium; species Durusdinium trenchii. Next base: position 12,675 of record CAXAMN010022982.1, on the reverse strand, counting down.
TGCGATGGTGCGACCCTTCTTCTCAGGATAGGTGGCACCAACTTCCAATGTCTCCAGTTGCACCATTTCTGTGCGAATGCCTTCAACAACCTGGTCATGCGCTATGGGGTGCCCTGTCAACTCATCACACACACCCTCAGCGATCTGTACATCGATTTGGTTTCCCCCAAACTGGACAGAGATGGAAGAACCTTGACCTCCTGCCTCGACTTCACCCACAACCTCATCACACCTGGAGGTACCTGCCAAGAACTCATTCATTGCTTCGTTCTGGGCGTGCTGGATGACTCGATCCAAGATCATGTCAAGGTCCATAGGTTCTCCACCCCCTTCTGGAGCTAAACTCCCATCTGGCAAAGGAACTTCGACCTCCATGTCTCCATCCCCTTCTTCACCTGCAACCTCCCCACCTGCACCTGCACCACCTGAGTCCTCAAGTGGCCTCTTCACTGACCTCTCCGGATCATGAACTGGTGGCGGAGGAAGAGCTTGTTCGCCACTTCTGGGATCAACATAAGCACCCGCAAGCAGAGGAAACAAGACGTTCACGTCATACCATGGTGATTGGTCCCTAACTCTGAAAGTGTGACCCTTGATCACTTCCCTCACTCCAGTGGAGTCAACAGAAACAGGGTAAACCAAACAACCACCACCTGTGCTGTACCTGGCCCCCAGATAAGCACCAAGCACCATCCTCTGGCCTTGCCACTTCTGTGCATGAACTGGCTTCACAAAACCCATGATCCCAAAAGGAAAAGTTCGTGGTATCTGACCTCCTCTCTTCTCTCTCAGAGATTCCAAAGGAGTGCCACCCCACTTGCGCTCACAAAAACCATTGAAAGTCCTATAGGTGTACCCAACCAGATACCCCATCAGAGGTGATTCCAAAGCCAACCTCATGCCTAAATGAGCTTCCAAAGCCAACCAATTGGTGAACAAACCTTCTTTCATGATCCCCACAGCACGTTCTACACCCTTGGCCTGTGGACGATTCTCTGAAATGTTCCTCCAATGGAAGCCTCGACAGTTGGACTCTCTCAGAGACCTCTGCATCAGGTTCAGCAAGTAGGCTTCGTTGTCAGTGGCCACTTCCAAAGACAAACCTCCAACACCGATCTCATTCAAAACAGAGACAGTGGACTTCACGTCCTTCTCCCGGTCACCACCTAGAACCACCATACCAATCATGCCAGTCTGAATCATGAGCAGAACCAACACCTTCCAGTGCCTTCCACCTACAAACATGATGTCAGCTGCAAGATCACATGTGCTTGACTCCTGGTCCTTTCGTCTCCTTGCGGGCGTCCGACCTCTTGCCTGAACACACGCATCACACCCTCGATCATACGGCCAATGTCCTCGACACTCATGCTCATACAACAAACTGCCTTCCAGCTCGGGTGATGGATCCTCCAAATCCGACGAATGGGGACCTTCAGGGTCATAATGGGGCAACTCCCCAGGTGGTTCGTCAACCTCGGAACCTGCCTCAACCATCGGACCTTCGGCCTCCGCCTCCGGACCAACCTGATCGGGAATGGAAGGAGTGTACTCCTCCATGTCATCACTCTCAACATCAACGGTTTTCGGCAACCCACGGAACATCCGGACACGCTCGGTCTCCTCCGAAACCTCCGGTAACCTTCTTGGTTTGTCCAAAATGCAAGCAAGGAAGCAAAATCCGTCTCAGATCTCCCAAAAACCTCCGAAAAAGCCTCCGGATCCTCGTCCGGACCTTTGGAAAAGAAGTCAAAATCCAAAAACTGGCTTTCACAGCTCACAAAAGAAGAGTTCGACTCAACCTCCCAGGTGTCAAACTCAGAAGTGAAAGAGGCAAAATCTCCCTGATCATCCTCATTCCCCTTCTCCAGCGTATCGGGCTCATCATCAAAAGACAAAGTTGGAAAAGAAGCAGGCTCAGCACCACAAAAACGAAACATACGACAAACATACGAAAACGACTGCAAAGAACCAGGCTGAGTGCTCCTCACTTCTCGACCCTTAGTTCTGGACTTTCCTGCCTTAGAAACTGGTCGTGCCTGTTCAGTCACTGCATCGTTTTGCGTTTCACTCTCGTTTCTGTCGTTTCTGTACTGCGTGTGTGGTGTGACCGTACTCTCAGTGCTTCGTGCTTCAGGTGTCTGGGTCTCTCTGATCTCTTCTTCTGGGTTCGATGGGGAACCTTTCACCTCATCAACCTCCATTGGAGCAGGACCTTTGGTCGCTTTGCCTCCGCGTCTGGCCTGACTAGGCTTTGAAATCAGGTCAACCTTCAACCACCAAGCACGCTCACAGATCCTCAGTGGAAAAATGGTCCCCTGACCATTTTCCAAAATGCTTTCGCGGGCTCCTCCTAACTTGGTCCACCAACCAGTCTCAGACAGAGCATAACAGCTAATGACATTCAGCTTGATCCGCGCCACCACTACTCGCTGCATGACTACAGGGACTTTACCTACCTTGAACTCTAGGTCTACCATCCCTGCAGTGGGAAGAATATGATCCCCTGCACCTCTCAGGATTGGAGCTGAGCCTGGGTACCAATGCTTCACCTTGTAAAGCTTCAACCATTCCTCAGCAACAATGTGGCAAGTGGCACCTGAGTCTACAAGCCAGTGGGTCTTGAGATCCTTTCCCAAGCCCTGAGTACTCAACAAGTACTCAAGAGGATGAGTGACGCTGTGCACTACAGGCTCGCTTGTGGAGGCTCCTACCCCTTCAGTACTCTCAGTACTCCTCGCAAGAACCATCATTGCGACTTCGTCTTGGTCTTCATCGACCTCGGGGTCTTCACCTTCCTCTTCAGCTTCCCACTCTTCACCGTCCTCTAGTTCTCGAAGCTTGTTTCTCTTTCCCTTGCCCTTGCCCTTGCTCTTTCCTTTTCCTTTTCCCCTGCCTTTGGTTGGAAAAGGCTTCTTCACAGGGTCTGCTCCATCCTTTTTGGATGGTCGCTTGTCAGGATGCTTCTCCCAACAATCTGAGGCCACATGGCCGCTCTTCCCGCAGTGTTTGCAGCGCTTTGGTTTGGGGCACTCTGATTGCATATGGCCAGGGTCTCCGCAGTTGAAACAACCCTTGCTTCGAATAGGAGAACCCTGAACAGCATGTGCCCTTTCCATAGTTCCAGTGGCACGACTGCGAATGTAATACTCAGTCACTGCTCGCCAAAGCTGCTGGACAGTCCCTGCACCGCTGATGAGTTGGACATGTTCTGACACCTTTTCAGGCAAATTCCTCAAATACAGCAAAAACTGATCCCCCTCATTGATCCTCAAATCAACCAATGCTCTGGCCATCACACTTGCCTCAAGCATACTGTGAAATGATTCGATCTCGGTCTGGATCTCTCGAAGCACGTCAATCAAACCATCAATCGAAGGTTTCTTGACAGTGAACTTCAAAACAAGCTCTCTGTAGTAAAGTGCCTCCTGCCTACTGTAAATGGAAAACTCACGTCGAATCAGCCTGAAAAGTTCATACCCATTCGCATCAGCTGCCCCACGGGCCATGATCTGATTTCGAATCATGTGTTCAATCTTTGGGTATCCAGTGAATGCTTGCTGGATCAGATGAAACAATCTCCTTGCTCTGAGCTCCTGATCAGCTCCTTGCAAAACAATGGGTTGTTCCATGCGCAATGCCTCTCTCAATTCTGGTCCATATCGGTCGTGAATGAGACACAACCAACCTCCCAGCTTTTCTGCCCAATCTCTGAACCCTGAAAGTTCCCTAGACCTGCTCACTCACTGCTTGTAAGATGGCATGGGCATTCCAGGAATCCACTTGGTGTCCATGGTGAGTCGTTCACGGTCTTGAACACCAACTTGTGGTTGTTGTTGCTGGGCTTGTTGCTGAGGTTGCTGTTGTTGCTGTCGTCTCAAAACCTCCATCATTGCTTGTCCCAATTGCAGTTGTTGATTCATCAAACCAGTCAACAAAGGATCAACTGGGGGAGGAGACCTTGAAGGTCCAGAAAAAGGCAAACCATCTGCTCCTACTGTCTGCAAATTCTGATCCCATCCAGGTGGCAAACCAAAAGAAACACCATGTCCACTATCGTTCTGTCCAGAGAAACCTTGTCCAGGCACAAAACTCGGCTGCTGAGGTTGCTGCCCACCTTCTTGTTGAACAGGCGCTCCCGACTGATCCTGACCTCCTGTCAAGACACCTCCAGGCTGCAACCTATCACCAACATGCGAACATGACTGTGGCAAATTCAAAGTTCTCGGCATAGCTGCTAGCTGTGTAGTAGTAGGACCATAAGTTCCCCACAAAGCATCTCTCAAAGCTTGCTGACTACCAGGCCCTGAATAGAAAGACAACCACGGATCACTAGTCTGCAAAGGATCACTCTGTTCACCACTTCGTTGACACTCATACGAAGAAGTCGACAAAACAGGATTGGGTGCAATCAAAGGAATCCTTGTTGCTCCAGCATCGCTACTCGACACTCCAGGCTCTGCACTCGCTGGCTGAGTCCCTTCAGCTGTTGGACTCATGGGAATGACAGTGGGTCCAAAAGTCACAGGACTCATCGGAGTTGGCGACGTCTGGTCGGCCATGGCTCAAACAAGCTCCAGGTTTCTACAAACCTTTCCAAAAACAAAAAAGCTCCTCCACGCAGCCTCTCCCGCAATCTTGACACTGCTCTCAAGACGGATTTGGGGAAATTTTGTCATTTCTACCTCGCGGCAACGGGATTGCCTTGACTTCCCTTGGGACATGAGGCTTTGAGAAAACTGTTTCGGTTCGACAGCGACGATTTCCAATCGCCTGCCATCCCGAGTACAGTGGGCAACTCGTCTGGTCTAAGCAGCACAAAGAGTTGGCGGCCGATTGCCAGTGATCGATGGAGAGAAGACTTTCCAGACCCTGCCTCAAAGACAAGCAATGCTTTCGCAGCAGGAATGGTGGAAAAGCGGCCAGCAAGCTACGGCAAGTGAAATGTGCAAACACTAAGTGGGATCGCCATCTCTCTTCGCCATTTGCAACACAGTAAGCCAATAGGAATGAGAGCCTCAGCTCCTCGTTCCGAACAGGCGGGTGGTAGAGAGTGGCAATGGAGGATGCCCAGGGGGAACCTGTGTCCGACGTTTCCTGTTTGTGCAAAGAGGTACAGACACCATGCTAGGATGGTTTCAACGTCTTACCTGTCTGAACAGCACCAACTGTATGCCTCTATACTTGTAAGTGCAACCGGTTGATGGGTCGTGCTACAAGAATGGTTTTTTCCACAGCATGATGCAAAGCAACCCCTATCCATTTTGACATGGATACAACCGGCGTTGGAGCAAATCAACGCTTGGGACCTCCTCCCTGGTGTGCGTTTGCCTTGACCACCTTAGCAGGACTAAGTGGAACGTGACCAGAAGTGGCTACGAGCATGTCTAGAGAAGCCCTAAGTCTAGAGCTGCAGTGCTTGAGATGAGCTGTGTTTTGCCTAGCTTTGCTTGAGAGTGTTTGGAGATGCTTTCTTGCACTTTTAGTTTGTTTTGGACGACTGTGACCAGTCAGACCTCTTCAGAGAAGAGAAGGACGAACAGACATACAGTCAAACCGACTGTTATGTTTGGCTCAAGAGCGGGATTCGCAAAAGGGTCGCACACGCTTCCGTGTTTTCACATGGTAGCGGAGCCCCGAGGATCCTAAGGGTGAGGGGCAGACGCTTGCGAGAAGAGTCGACAGTTGCAAATCGTCACTTGCCAGACACAGTCGTCAGCCCATTGCATGGCGCCTTTAGCTGGTGCCAAATTCTACGAGGGGTGGTTGTCCCCGGTTGCAAGCATTTCGGCACTGAAGTTTTCAAAGAGTGTCGATCCTCAACGAGGGTGGGCACTGCTCATGCCCTGACAAATGTGAGCAACTCGACCAAATGGCTCCGATTTTTGCCGGCCGATGCCAATGATTGGTGGAGAGAAGACTTTCTAGAACCTGCACCAAAGGCCAGCAATGCTTTCGTGGCGGGAATGGTGCATAAGCACTCCGCCAGGAAGCTACGTCAAGTGAAATGTGCAAACATTGAGTAGAGTCGCCAACTTGCTTTCGACATTCAGTTCCTCGAACAGGCGGGTGGTGGAGAGTGGCAATAGAGGATTTCCCTCTGTTGACGTCGGACATCACCAATGTTGTGCAAAGAGGCACATATACCATGCTAGGATAGGTCCACGGTCTCACCTGTTTCACACGGGCCTTGCACGCAACTGGACAATGCTTTTGCAATGACGCAGCATTTCTCAAGGTTGGGGCACACCCCGTTTGGCACCCTTTGTGTGCCGAAGGGTGCTGAGATGACCCCTTTGGGGGGTGAGCCTTTCGCACCCTTACCTGCAGGCTTTCGTTGTTTGCTTTGGCCGCCACTGCCTGAACACCACCAACCATGCTAGAGCACAAACTCTCGCCGCCATGCTCTTCTTTTGTGAATTCAGGCCCATAGGTAGTCAGCAGTTTTCGTCTCACTTGTTTCACCCTAGCACAGAGGAAATACTGCTTGGTGGTGGAGTCTCGGCCTGTGGGCTGTGGTTGGTTTTGTTTGGTTTGTTGTTGGGTTGTCTTTGTCCTTTTCTCCACCATCTGATTGTATTTCCCTTCCTTCAATGATGAGCTGGGCACCATGCCCACACGGCGTCCGTACTCATGGAAAAAAAAGGGTGCCGCGGCTACGTCACGCAGCATTGAGCCAGGCATCAGATTTGTTGGTGCAGAAGCTTGGCAAAGTTGCCGACAACTTCGAATTGTCAGAATGCCGGCAACAGTCGTGCTTGGAGGGTCGGCCTTGTTCGTATGCAGTTGTCTTCGTTGGCTCAGATGTCATCTGAGGCAACTGCAGTTTTTATCCTACAACTTCAATTATAACTTGGCTGATTGTGCCACATGACATGGACAAGTTGCTAATTGTCTCAGGACTATTATATTTAGATACTAAGTATGACAACGAGTTGGCCCAAGTCAGGGCCAGATACAGGCTTACATACATAAGTCAACCATTTGAGTTGGACGTCTTATGATGTTAGATGGCTCTGTTAGCGACATTCGCCAACTGCAGATATAACTGTACCTTCAGCACAGTTGAGAAAGTTAAGCGGCGTATTTAGCAAGTTCCCCCCGGTCTACTTAGCAAGTCTGCCCCAGCCTACTTAGCAAGTCTCCCCCGGCCTACTTAGCAAGTCTGCCCCAGGCTACTTAGCAAGTCTGCCCCGGCCTACTTAGCAAGTCTGCCCAGGCCTGCTTAGCAAGTCTGCCCTGGCCTATTTAGCAAGTTTGCATGACCTATTGAGCGCGTGGAAAGAAAAAACTTTCGATCCATCCTTTCTTCAGCAGCTTTTGAAACAAGATCTGGATGGCGCAAGTTTGGTCGTGGTTTTTGCGGGCATCGGCGACGCAAACTTTTGAGGGTAAGGTTTTTCAGAGATAAAAGGTAAATTTTGATGTAAATTTTGATGTTTGTGGTTTTGTCTTGTATAAAAAAATTTCATCGCTTTCAGTCACTGTATTTCCGTCACTCCAAATGTTTTGATTGCAGCTGCATGTTTTCGCAGCTGTGCTATGTGTTTTGATGTCGTGGACAGGGCCGGCGCGAAGATGGCCATCATATATGGATTGCCTGACAGAAAAACAACTCCTATATTTTTACTTTGTGCTTATCAGCAAAACACAACTTTTTCAACTTCCTAAGTCCAACGGGTGGCACTTGCTAAGTCCAAAGGGTGACACTTGCTAAGTCCAACGTTGGACTTACGCAACCTCCCCCGCGCCACTTACACAAGTCTGTATGACGCACATGCGCAAGCTCGTCAGTTAGCACAAGCACTTAGAAGCCCAACCGGCGGTCCAAGTAAATTCATTGTTTTTATTACAATGGAAACAGCCTGCCAAGACGGTTGCGTTTGTAGACTTGGCTGCAGGGTTTGTTTGCTGGAGAGCATGGGTGGCAAAGAGTACGTCGGCTAAAACTAACTTGATATATTGCAACATACACGCGTAGACCTGGATTTGTTTCACTGACCAACGTGGCCATGACGAATTTTCTTTGTGAACCTGTGGTTGGGAGTTGCTGGCAGGATTGTGGGTCCCAACGTTGTGCATAAACACACGTGTCCTTTGTTGTTTTGAAACGCTCAGATTGTGAACGTGTATGTTTGGATTTTCGTTGTTCTAGACCAATAATGTGTTTGCGCATGAGGCACGTTGGGGCTCAGTCTCGCGTGCGTTGAAAGGGCCGAATGAATTGACGCAAACCAAATGTATACATGGGCAGCTTTTAGGTTTCAGGTAGACATTGGGCAAAAATGAGCAACATGCAGTGATTGGTTTATACAAAGACGATTGCCGCCAAAACTGACCCGGCGCAAAGAGTCTTCTTTCATTGGCTTGGAACATTGCTGCCAGCGCCCCAGAGGGAGTGAGCCTCCTTGGAAATAGAGAGGGTCAAAAAACTTTTGTTTTGAGTGTGGCCTTGTCGTTGAACATATTACGGTATATGGAGGCGTCTATATGTCCAGGCTCTTGACCACATTCAAGTGTAGAGAAGGAGTTGGAAACGTGTTTGCGTTCCCAAGTCAGATGGCGTCGCAGATGATGTAGCTCTCAGAAGTATTTTTGGAGTTGCTGTGTTGCACGTAGTTTCACATTTTGTCGAAAATTATCTTCAAAAGTCGTTCGATCAACATGGTCAGTTGTTGCCAGGAACTCGCAGCGCTATGGCCACCAACCGTGCAGAGGCCTTGAATCGCGCGCGATAATTTTAGTAGTCAGCGGTTGAGGCAAGCTGTTGCATTTTGGATTGAATAGATTCTGGGAGGAGGTTTGGGAACGGCTGTGATGCTTTGAATGCGGTCATGCTCTATAGACTCTATAGGAGCATTTGCTTGCCAACATGCCTTTGTGCAGGTTGGCAGATCACGAGATGAGCGCCCGCAGGTTTAAACCTGATTCTGGCTCGTTGCTCAGTGCCAGCATGGTCGCTATAAGATGTATAGTTGCAGCTTCAATTTGAGAAACCTTCAGTACACTTGATGGTTGCTTCATGTTTGCTGGGTACTAGCTGCTCGCAAACAATTGTCACAGCGCGCAAGCCTTTTCAGTTCTTCATGTATGAAAATGAAACATAAACATTAAATTTGTTTGATTGAAGGAGGTGGACTTGCAAGTATACTGGTTGATGAAAGTTTTGTTGCAAGTTGACGGCTCAAAGCCAAAGGCGCAACACAAACTGCTTGAAACGGCTCACTGCCGATTTGTTTTCATGAAGAGTGATCTTGGACTTCATCAAAAAGGCTTGAAGATGGGCAGCTGGTGGGGTCAATGGCTTCATGCGTGGACTACCTGATGAAGGAGGGCCTTGCCTACAAGCAAGTCTTGAGATCTCAGGCCATCGGGGTTCACGAAGAGAACAGAGACGGTGTCATGATCGATGTGGCCCACGTCAGTGAACTGATTGCAACGTTTGAACGCATGGGCTGGCGCGATGAAGAAGCGAAGGCCATGTGTGTAGATCTCGGTGGTCGCCGTATCATTAAAAAAACGAGAGAGGCGAACCGCCAGCTATGCAGTGCCTCTGACGGGCAGCTGGCGCCAGCAGATGGGTTCAAGGAGAAGATGCGGTTCGCTTCGATCCAGGGGAGTCACACGAACCAGGCGTTCAGGAGCATCCTGTTTGGCTGCAACCAGCGGGATGCCCGTGCAATGCCTCAGGAGATGCAGGCTGCGTTGGACAAGGGCTTGCAGTGGACGGTTATCACCAGGGCATGTGTTTCCGAGTTCCCGAAGCTGGTCGGCCTGCTGCAGGCATGTGGGAATGCCCTGCAGCAGGTGGCGAAGTCAGAGGACGAGCTCCAGATGGCCCTCAAGATATCCAACATTTTGAAGCGCTCTGGCACGAAGACTGTGCGTTGGGGTGACATTCAGAGCGAAGTTTTGAGGTCGAAACCACCTTGCAGTTTGAGCTGCCCATGGATCTTCGCCTTCGTCCTGAAGTACGGCGGTGCAGAAGAGGCCCACCCCGCCGGAACCCCCTGGGCCGCCGCCGGCAGCGGTGGCGAAGGAGAGGCCATAAAGCCCATAGCGTTGTTTTGCAAGCCATGTTTTTTAGCTTCCAATCTATAGTATGAAGTGCATATATTTTCCTTGAGGGGATTGAACCATAGCTTTCATACGATTTGCAAGCCACCGCAGGAATCAGTCTTCCTCCCGAGTGAGGAATGGCGCGGAGTCGTCTGGCACAATGGAAAGAAGGAGATCTCTTTGTTGAACTCAGGTATTCAATGTGTTGTCCATGAACTGTTGAACTCATATTGAATGTGTTGCCCATGAACTGTTTCACATAGAAATCAGGCAATCACCCTGTAAGAAACAAACCGTGGTCAGGAACACTTCTTCCTTGGAAACGGAAAGGTGAAGGTCGATGGGAAAGAGATGTGGATCGATGACTTGCCGCGGTACAGAAGGGGAACATCCACTCGGGAACGGAGCAGGACTCGCGGAGGGACCATGGTGAGGACAAAAGCATCTTGGCCTGTTGTTGAGTCTGTTTTGTTTTGGCTTTTATGTGTCTATTTCTGTGTGATTGGCTGGTGGTAGGATTGTTTATGTAGTGTTAATCAAACTACCGAAAAAGACGAACACTTTTTGGAGACGGTTGATTGCCCCTGCGTGCAAGGAGACTCACCGGGAGCTGCGGCAAGTCGCCTCGGAGGCTGCCTGGCTTAGCCATAGCACGGTTTTCAGACTATGTTTGCTGGGCTTGACAGTTTTGGGTTCACTCTGAACAAGCTTACGTCCTCTGTCCATTTGCATCTAAGGCTTCATCAAGCTCGCGCATGAATCCGGAAGAGCGGCGCGAGATCGTGGGCACCGTCTCGAATTTGGCCAAGACGCTGGCAGATGCAGTGAGGCGCTCGTGAGCTTTTGCCTCAAAGTTTTTGATTTTGAGCTTGGGCGGTGAATCAACGTCCCAGGTGAACCTTTGAGGACCCTGTCAAACAAACACGCCTGCGCAAGCCTTTGTCAAACGACCTAACTCCTCAAACCTTTGAAACCCTTCTCTAACAAAACAGAGCTGAGAGTGGTTGACTCATCGCCCAGCTTGGTGACAGCTTCATGATCCATCCTCACCCTTGAACATTGATATGTTCACTAAACTCACTACACCATAAACCTTCCTAAGTAATGTAAAGGGCTGGTGTAGGCCTGGACTGTGGATGGTGCAGAGGCATTGCGCCCAACGCCTAGCTGTTTCACCATGCGCCTCCGGCAATACGCTGTTGAGCCCAAAAAGACATGTGCGTGTGAGGTACGCGGGTGAGCTTAACATCTATATACGACTTCCCACCTTCCTTGACGCAGGGTTTTGTGAGGGGCCATAGTGAGGGTTTTGTGAGGGGTCTTCGTAAGCCACACTAGCTCGCTGTACACCATTCTTGAATATTGCCTTTCTGTGTTTGTTCATGTCCTTGGTAGACGCATTTTTTCGATTGGGGCAGGTGTTTGTGGAGGGCTTCACAGGCAGGAGCGCAGCACGGTTGTCGTTGTTGGTTGTTGGATGTTGCTGTTTTTTGCTTGAGTCACTGAGAGTAATGTGGATCTAGCCGCCCGATCGTCAAAACCGTAGAACAACAGTGGACTTTGCAAGGTTTTCGTATACCACACTTGCTCGCTGCACACCCTTCTTGAATAGTGCCTTTGTTTGTTTGTTTGTTTGTTCATGTCCTGGTAGACGCGTTTTCTCGATTGGTGCAGGTGCTTGTGGAGTGCTTCACTGGCTTTGTCGAGGGCCACAGGCAGGAGCGCCGAATGGTGGTTGGTTGTTTGAGGTTTTGTTTGATGATTGGCGGATTGTTTGAGCTTTTGGTTGAAAGCAATTTGGATCTAGTTGACAAGTTTTCCAGCTTGAGTTCGTCTCAGTGAAAACGCAAAACATGAGGACTGTCCCTCAATCGGGATAAGAACAGTGCTGTCTCCAAAAGCATCGAAACCTTAGAAAAAGTCATTGCGAATCAAAAATGTCTGGGAAAAAATTGGCGAGAGTTTCCCCCGTGGGGGGACGCCCCATATCAAGGTCTGTTTTGGCAATCATTTAGGTTTTTGTGATCCCACAAAATTTTGATATAGTTTTTTGTGACTGCGCAATCTCCTAATCAGAAAATTGTGCAATCACAAAAACATTTTAAAAAACCTAAACAGTTTTGTGATTGCACAATTTTCTGATTTAGATTTTTGTGACCCACAAAATTTCAATTGTTTTTTTGTGATTTCACAACTCTGCATTGAAGCCCATATCACATGACTTCCTATACGCTTCTTGGATTTGGTCTGATCCCAAAAGTACAAACCCTTACTTTTTATTGTGTCATTGATGTCATTGATCTCAAGCGAGCATATTGCCCAGCCTGGTCCGCACGTGTTTCTGGACCTTTACTGCGCTGGAGGTGACTTTTGCATGCCTTATGACGTCCAAACTGGATGGGGCCTTGTCTGCATTTAGCCGTGCGGTGTCCTTTGAGTTGGAGGGAGGCTGGGACTTGGGCTCGCTTCCACGTCGCTTGCCATGGAGTAAAATCCCTTGGTGTACGTTAATGCTGATTTAGAACAATGGTTGCGTTGGATTGTATTTCTTGCTGGTGTTTTGTGTGTGAATGAATGCTGTGCTGTGTGGGTGTGTCAAATGAACCAAGCTCAACA
>CAXAMN010022981.1:5261-19651 GCA_963970005.1 Durusdinium trenchii | reverse complement strand
CGGTTTCTACTTTTTCCGCCAAGAAGAGCTTGCCTGATTTGAAGCAGTGCTTCTCTGACCTGCAGGTCAGTGACAACTTGCAAGCAATCATCAACAGATGTCGGGATAGGACACAGTCAGCTGCTGTGGGTGTCATTGCCTGATATTGCATGAGCCAACATCAGCGACCATCTGCTTCCGGATGCAGCACTTCCGGTCCAGTATCTCAAAGTAAACGATGGGTCAGAAAACGTCAAAACATGTCCAAACCATTGAACAAATATAAAATATATAAACATGCCCCCATTTCCAGGATGCTTTGGACAGCCTTTCTTCCTCGCGCTGAGCAGGGAATGCTTCTCAAGATTGTCTCAAGAGTCTTAAGAGTTCTTTTCTGCATGAGTGCGTCAAGATTTCTGGGGGAAGCTCCGCAAAAGTGATGTAACTGGATGTCTACCAGGACATACTACGGCACGAAGGTGTCCAGGTTGGACCCATTTCACCGGTACTTCCCCCGGTTTCTCGACCTCATGAACTGGTTAGAGGCCCAGCATAGCCGGTAGGTCCCCCAGCAGAATGGAGTTGACCTGGCTCTCCAACCAGAAACCGTTGAGCAGTGCATCGAATTATTGGCGAGAGTCTGAAGACATGAAGCGGCTGTTTCAAGCCAGAGGTTGGTCCAAAACGGTGTTCAACACAAAAGTCAAATCAAGTCCCGTTGGATATCAGCGGCCTGCTTAGTTGTATTGCCCTCATAAAACGGGGCCCATGTTTTTGTCCTTAACTCAACAAACTCTCGTTTCAACTCATCTGTTTTGACTTCACAATTGCCGTTGATTTCAACGAATTAGGCCTCGCTGCTGTTGCTCCCAGAGTCACTTTCACTGCTTTCCTTTCTCAAGCGACCGGAAAGAAGGTCTCAACTTCTAGTTGACAAGGGCCTCTTCCATTAGATTCAACATGATTCAACTACAATGCACATGTGGGGAAGGATCAAAACCTGGAGCCACCATGTAGCCAACGACCGACACCAGGTATGTAGGTCAACCAAAGGTATCCTGGTTTTCCCATAGCCATGTGTTCAAGTCTTGACTGGTATGAATGGTGCAAACCCAGCAAGCATCCAACATCTAATTAAGTAACAATGCAAAAACATCCACTGATGAGCAAATATTCAATGTGTCTTTACTGAGGTCTTCCTGATGTTTGTCATTCTGACCAATCCCAGCCCCAAACAACTGAGATCAGCCAATATTATCTTCAGTAAATCCACGAGAGAAGAACGGGATGCGCAAATTCTAGTCAAGTCTCTTGCTCTTCCTCTTCCCCAGCCAAACATTGTGCCACCTTCACCAGCGCCAACATCACGGGAATCTCCAGCAAGGGGCCCAGCACTGTGGCCACTGCCTGGCTATTCGGCGCCGTTCGGTGGTGACTCATGTGTTGGACGAAAACAAGAAACACATCAAAGGCGCAAAGGCTATAGGACAAGAAAACACCAAATAAACTTTACGGTGTTTTACTCGCACAGAGTGCGTGCCGAACTCTTTCCCCGTATCATGTATTACAGACCAATGTCAACCTCGGTCCAATGGTTGCAAAACTATAGAGGCTGCAGACGGGGCGTTCTCCGGGCGAAAACAACACAAACAAACGGAAGATGCTGAAGTCCCCGCAAAAACCCCCCGTCCAGAACCACTATAGACTCTAGACATGGAGTGTAACCCTCGGGCTTTTTCTGCTCTGGGGGGTGGGTCTGTTGCATCGGAGTTGTAACCTCGTTCGGTGCAGCAGGCCGTGACCTGCCTCAAAACGTCATCTGCGGTCGTCCTCGTATGTGCGGTCTGGGAATGTCACGCCAAAAAAGCATGGGCATATATACAGTTCTGGCTCGTGAACGAACGACCCGCAGTTAAGTCTATCTTTGCTTTTGCCAGTGGGTTTGGATTGTAGCCTATTCTTGAGCACATCATGAGGGCTAGGGTTCCGGGTTGGTGGGAAAATCACAACTCAGCTTTGGAAGTTCCTGTATCATCCTTTAGCATCTAAGAATCATGCTAGAGGGCCGTTCTGATTTTGTTCCCTTTCAAATTGCTAAAATACAACATGTAAAGCACATGTTTGGATAGTGATTCACGCTTGTATACTTCGTTGTGACCTCGCACAACAAGGCCGTGCAAGTAACCTTAAGAACCTGCAAATCAAAAGGCCGGGAAAGCCCAGTGGTTGACCTCGGGATGCAACGCGTTTTCCACATGAAATGGCCCCCCCACACACAGCACCCGACACCTGGTTCGAGCTCGTTCCAAAGATGGCGGTGCAGGCGGCCAAGGCCAGCTCGAAGTTGTTACTCGCAGCGGTGAAGGCAAAAGTAATCGTTTGGGCTGAGTTCGCTCGCAGCAGCTTGGCCACCGCCCAAGAGAGAAAGAACATCAGAATAAAGTAAGCCTCGAAATAAACTGTCAACAGGGTCCCGTCCCAGCGATGTGCCGAGAAAACGTATTTTAGATCAGCCCCCACACCCCTCCTACACTTCAGTGAAGGAGGAAGGAATTTGCCAAAAGGGGAAAAGTGCTCTAAAAAGGCAGCCAAGGAAGCCAGCAAGGGTACACAAACCCAGAAGATGTTTCCGATGCCAACAGAGCCACTGAGCAAGGGCTTGCTCATCTCTGCAAACATCATCAGCACCGTCCAAAGCAAGGCCAACAACCCGGAGGGAGCAAATCGCGGCAGAAACGTGGTGCGGTAGCTGGAGTAGTTGCGACCCACCAGCCACATGGTCACCTGGAACTTTGCCAGAGAAACATCCTCCCGTCCCAGAAGCTTGATCGCAAACAAATGACTTTGATAGGGGAAACAGAAACAGCATGAAACCTCCTGAAGCAATCCCAAGTCACACCCAAAACCAATGGGATTCCCAAATAGACCAGCACATTTCGCAGCACTGTCATGAAACTCACATCCCCCCTGACGTCCGCTCCCAAGGCCCTCGCCACAATGCCCAGTAGGGTGACCACAGGCGCATAAGTGATGACTGTGATCACTGAATTGAGCAGTACCAATGAGACACAAAGGAACTGGTCCCCACCAGCGATGGCCGTCCAGACCAACACCATGGCGATACAGCGCGCCGTGCCGATGTACATGACGCCCTGCAGCAAATCAGCATGCTCAGAGAGGGTGGCCAAGCCCACAAAGAGCATCATGAAGGGACCAACTGCCCAGTTCATTAACAAACTCCCCAGAGCCAAGCGTTTTGGAATGGTCCGAATGGCAGTGAAGAGTTCATCATACTTTACTGCTGCAAAGGGGGGTAAGAGCATCACGATCATGCCAATGGCCGTAAGGATATTCGTGTTGCCCACCTTCATGGCATGCAAGGCGCTCCGAATCCCTGGAATTTGACCAACCCCAAGACCCACAGCCACAGCCAGCAGAATCCACAGTGTGAGATACTTTTCGAGACCCAGCTTCACTGGAGGCTTTCGCTTGAACTCAGCTTCAGTGCAGCATGCCAAGTATTCTTCAGGGCTACAGTACTGCCAGGGCTGCGAGACATCAATGTTCAAATCGGCCAAGCGCACTTTCCCATCTTCTGGCAGTCGCTTGCCTCCAACGCAAATAGCTGGAGACCCTTCCTGGTCGTGAGGCTGCAAGGCACGGAAGTGAGCTTTGTAGTCAGCCACGGTGATCACGTGTGGTGGGATCTCACCAAAAGTCCCGTTCGACATAGCTCAAAGGAAGGTGGTCGGGGAAATCTGGGAAATGAAGAGTCAAAATGAGCCAAAATCTCTGTGGTCGAGGTTCAGCTGCTGTCAGGAAAGCTCGCTCAATATATATATATATACCTTGAGTCTCCAATGACCCTTTTAAATTTTCCTTTCCAAGAAAAAGAGGTTTTTGAAAGAAAGCACTCTTTTTTGCATATGTCACGAAATGCTCCTTTTTTGTTTGTGCCCTGTCAGATCCTCCTTAGACAGTGTCCTGAGACCTTTTTTCGGCGTCCAAAACGCGTCTTTTTGCGTCCAAAAGGCGTCTTTAAGCGTCTGTGCCGGACGCGTCCGGATGAAGATTCACTCTGCACTTTTTTTTGAGTCCTCATCTCTAAAAACGCGTTTTTCGAGCAAAAACGCAAAAGTCTTTGGAGACTCAAGGTATATACATAAAAGGTATACTATATATATATACACAAACACATCGATAAACCGTGCAACAAGAAACATTGGGCGCAACTTAAATCACATCGCAAGAACAGATTATCTATAGTCACGATGCAAACAAATGACAATGCTGCAGTGACAGGAACCAACATAGCACTTGAGAGATTTCAGTCCATCGCAGAATGTGACAGAAAACCGCCCCAAAGGGATCTATGATGTCAGCCTCTATGACGAGGCACAAAAAGGAAGCATATGCGTGTATCTGATATGTTCAAAAAATAATGTGACCATGTGTACATGTGTGTATATATAAGGGACTGTTGTTGGGAAAACATGTTTTTGTGTTTACGCAAAGGGTAGAGACCTGTCGTAAGTGCTGATTGTTGCACCAAAAGAACGATTGAAAAGTTGTGAGCAAACAATCACAAGCTCACATTCCTTTGTGTATATACATGCATATGTACATACAGTGGTCTTGTTTTTCTTCTCAATGCACTCCTGAAGTAGAACAAAAGAACAGCAAGCAATCCCGGACATGCTGCTTGTATCTTGTTGCACCTTAAAAAGTGTCAATCCACCAGTCATATCCTCAAAACAAATCCATGCCTCCTCCCTGCTGTCCCAGCACTGGAAAATCTCAATCCTCAGTGAGAGATCCTCAGTTTAGCAGGCAAACGAAGCTCTTCACCCCAAATAGCATGTAGTGTGTAGCGGTTCAACCTCCTCATGAGTCCCACAACAGGACGAAACCTAGCATGAAACCTCATCATTGACACAGCCTGAACTCTCTTTGAATGACGGGAGATTTCTTGATGTGCGCCGAACAGACCACGATTCACGACTTCATTTCCCTGGCATTGAAGGAGGACGGTTTGTTCATTGAATGAGAATGGGATTTCTCACAGGTCAAAGAGGCGAACAGGGACATGTGCGTGCGACAAGCTTGCTTCTTTGTTCGGTGTTGATACCCACGATGTGGTGAGACCCACCATTCAGCTAAGTGTTATGACATCAACCGTGTTATGGATCTTTGTGGCATTGTAGGCGTAGTAATCTCAAAGACTCTGCATGCTGCATACACAAATAGACTATCATGAAATGGTCTTTGCCACCACGATGTGTTGCTGTGCTGCCAATACACACAGAAGTTAAATGATGGCACGGCTACATCAGCCACACAAATGACCTGCTCTTCTCCAATCTCAGGCCGCAACTTCCGCTTCACAGTGGCCACATGGAGCCGCACTGTACTGGGCATGGGCAAATGAACATGTTGGAGATGAAGTAGTACTTGGGCAAAATGGACCTCATTGATTCTACCTGGCCTCACTCTGTGCATCACTCGTTCTGAAGCCAAGGACAGCTTGGTGGGAGATGTTCAAGGACTGCTCGAAAGTCATGTCAGGTGCTCACTTCTGTGCAACTCTTCGATGTGCTTCTACTCAGTATACCGCATACCCTTGAGCCAAATCTGGAACATCATATCTTGTGCATCGATTGGGAAGTGAAGACCACCCAAGGTTGCTTACCTAGACCACCCGAGGGGTCACCAATGGACTGCCCCACGCTACTTATGGATCTTCATTGGACTCCCTTTGGATCGTCCTAACACTGTAATCATGAGCATTTGCTTCATGATTGCACAGATCCAAATTCTTAATTTTGATAACTGCACTGTCATCATGATATCACACTATAATCTCATCATACCAATTCGATCTTGATAATCATACTAGTTATGATATAATCTTGAGACCAATGTAATCACCCGTTTCATCAGGTTTCCCAGATCTCTTCTCACACCTTCGCAGTGCTTCCCGGAAGTCAGGAAGGATCAGTTCCGTCTCGGTATATCGGTGGCGAACTGTCTAGGGTTGTTCATTGCAATGGTCTCAGAGTAGGTGGCACCAACCCCCAAATTGATGGTGTCGTTTTTTTCTAGGACATCTTGGGCCGTGCTCTGAAACCATCGAAGCTCTGAAACCATTGTAATTGTGCGTTTGTGCGTTGAGTATTCCAAATCCAAACCTGGGATCCAGTGCTGCTAACTGTGTGTCAGCTGCGCTGCTAGCTGGCCTAGTCGATCGTGGTTATCTAAGGCTCCCTGAACTTCTTGTTTGGGTCCGAGGATCCTTACTCAGCCATACTCTTCATGGGCGGCCCATCCGGAATCAAACTCAGAGAACGCCGAACTGCCTCGATCATGTTTTTGGGGGCAGCGTCTTGGGATTCTGCAAATCGCACGTGTTGTTCCTGATTCTTTTGTCAACAGTAACAATGCTATCTGGTAGAGATCTGGTTCCTTTTTCTTTCGCAAGCGAGTCAAAGTGTCAAAGTATCTCAAAGTATAAATGGTGGCCTGACGGCCCCTTTGGCATTTCATGATTTCTTTGTCTACGCCTTCCTTCCTAAGGGCCGAGGTATGGCCGGGGTCCTCACCGTTTGGCCGTTTGGCTTTTAAACATGCACTGGCTTTGTTCATCTTGGTTCTTCACTACTGGGTGACCTGGCCACACCCTCATTGAAAAAGTCTGCCTCTGACTCAGTCTCATTGGTTGGACAAGGATGATGTTGTTTTCGTCTTCGCCTGCCATGCCACGAAGAGAGCCCAAGCGACCACGTCTAGCTGTGGGTCCCATCCAGTAACCGCTAGCTTTGAGGCCAAGGTCTGGTCAAATGAATGTTCATCTCTCAAAGAAATTGCCATTTGACTGTGACCCCAATCTCAGCGCTGTCTGATTGGCAAGCGAAGATGTGACCGTTTCAATGACAGGCTAAGAATGCTGGAAAGTGAACAGTGCAATGTCAATCATATACTATGTCAAGACACAGTGACGAGTGGACACAATATTGACCATAATGCATGTTCCACAAAGCGAAGGTAGAGGTGATCCCACCTTCAACCCCTGCGATTCCAACTGGCGCTCAAACTCAGCTCGATCAAAGCCCAGAGGGTTTCCACCTGGCCAGGCACCAATTGTATCCAATTGTCAAATCAAGAGAGATGTGTTTCGTTCTGGTTGGATCTGGCTGGTGGTTTCAACTCACTTGAAAGATATCTGGGATCAATCCTTTCAAGTCAAGTTTGAACTTACAAATACATGAAACCACCCACCTGGTCTTACGTTTTCTAACCAAGCATTCCATGATCTGGGACTGGAATATACCGACACTGACCCCGGGCCAACGCTCCCAATATATAGGCAACCATGCCGTGTATTTCCAGTGTCTGGCTTTAGTCACACCCAAGCAACTCCGGTCTTTGGTGGCTGCTTGCAAGAATCGTCACAAGCAAATCACTCCCATGGGCACCACGGTGTCCTATCCACAGTCCTTGAGCTACCAGTCCGACGATCGGTGAACCTTGAGCGATGAGGACGAGGTTGATGAGCAAAATCACGCCAGCGCCCAAGAGGAAGGACTCGACGTTTCCCAACTGAAAGAGGGGTTTGCCACCTCCTGGCATATCAACTTGCAGTCCAAACCTCATCTGGACCGAAAGTCTTACGATTGCTTCCAGGTCAGAAGTTCGGCTTGTTGGCTTCTTCCCCGGATCCGTTTGCGTGAAGAGCTCTCAGGCCTTTAAGAAAGCAGAAAACGTTCCCGGCAAAATCAGCAAAAATCAGCAAAAGCATCGATGCTTTTGGTGTGCATTGGTTTATTATGCATTGGTCTGTTCTCCCAAATCTTGTCGGCAATGTTTTCTCATTTTCTGAGGCCAACAAAAACTGTTGACAGCTCGAATTGTCTTGGAATGAAGTTGCCTCCTGACCAGGTGGATGGACACCTGCATTCCCCGTTGAAGAGCTTGTGAATTCAAACTCTCTCCTCTTTCTTAAGACCTCCACAGCCGCGCTTTCCGGCTACGCTGTCCTTGCTTTTTCCGGCTGACTGTGGAGGACACTGGCTTTCCACCGAAGCGGTAATCCTTCTCGAAGATCCAGTCGTTCTCCTCCTGCGCAAGTGGAACTGGCAAAAGATCTCGCTGCCAGTGCCAGGAACCCCAGCCAATCAAGGAGAGTTCGATGGGCAGGACTACTTAGTTGCTGTTGGTATGTAGTTCAGACTGCTGGCCCTGCTATATAGATATACCATGATCATCATGATATATGATATATTATGATGATATATTATGATATATACCTCTATTCCAGCTCGAACCAGTCTGAGTTTGTGTGTTGGAGCAAGCACCCGCAACCTACCTGAAACGAGTTCCCCCGTGCCTCCTTGACCGCCATGCTCCAGCCTTTAACCTGGCTGCCAAGCATCCAGCCGTCCCACTCTCCAACCCAAGTGTCTGGAGAATTCATCGTCTACGCACCAAATAGACATACCCAGAAAGTGTACCAAATATAGACATGTTATGTACATCATGTTGCGCATTTGAAACACAACGGTCTGCCTGTGCCAAAAATGGTCTGTGAAGTCATTTTGGTTGTCACTGGGAAACCCATCACCTGAATCGGCCACCGACACATGGAGCAACTCGTGTCTCAAGGTCGTGCGCTGCTCGCGTGGCGAGGCCCTTAGGATTTGTATGTTCTCTATGTACATGCGTAAAGCTAAAACTACAGACTTGCACACATACATAATATCAAACAAACATCATCTCATTCAAACATAGGATCAAAACGACATGGAACCAGCTCAGTCTAACTAGTACTCTCCACTTTTCAGAATCAGTTTCATCTCATTGCGCACCATCTACCGCCCTCACGGCCACGTCTGCCTCCCGTCGTGGTAAGCCCCGGTAGACGGAGCTCTTCGCTCCGGCGGCGATCGCGTGCGCCAGCAGCTGGGCCGTGAAGTCACTGGAGACCTGGCGGTCGAGTCGCCGGTCGCCGTGAAGCGGGGTGAAGAGACACTCTTTGGAAAAGGACATCCCCCAAAAAAACACAGGAGAATCACGCTGGAATTGAATCTTCAAACAAGGGGTGATCTAAATCTGAGGATGCACCCAACTACTTCCAGGACACTTAGGTGGTATCAGGTGGTCAGGATGCGAAGAGGTGCTTTTGTTTTGTGATAGCTTTGGAGACGAGTTGTCCGAGCTCCAAGAGTTGCACATAGAGTTGCTCATAGAAGTGATGTATGTCATGGAAAATATTGAACAACCTACAGCAGTACACTGAGGTCCCCTCTTTTCTTACAAAACCGTCTAAATTATATGTATAAATAGGAGACATTATTAATGTAGCATTCACAAAAAACACACAGTGTGTTGATGTGTGTTGGGGTGGTGATCTAATCAAATCGATCTAATTCTATAATCTCGCCAAACCCTAGCCCTTCAACGTGTTCAACCGAAACGAACACTATAGAATCGGCCAAGGAGCGGAAGTTTGGTTTGTTGTTTTGATGCGAACCCATGTGGTTTCTTCATGACTTATCAAATCTTACAATATTGGCTCAAAATGCTTGCACTCATGATCTGAGTCAATTCTTCAACACAATCCTTAATTATGCACGCTCAAGCAGTCACATAAATATAAATACCCCCATGTCACCAATATGGGTCGCTTGGTGGAGTTTTGAGTAGTTTGGGCTCGCTGATCATCTATAGAGTCCATAGACTTCAAGCCGCTTCAAGCGCAATGTGTTCGCTTGGTGGGGCAAACCGGGAGAACATACACAGTCAGTGGTTGATGTGTGACTTGCCCAAACATATTGACTATTATTGAGTCACATCTTGCATACCAAACCCAACCTGTCTAGATCAAATTCATATTTGGCATCTCCCCCCAAAATCCATTGAGTGAGTCCAGCTTAGTACACCTCCCTTAAACAACACATGTTTCCAGGTGAGTCCACCGATCCACCGATCTCTGTCTCAAACCCAAAGCCCGTTTGGCGTCTCGGTCCGAGGGGCATCCGAGGGCTCGGCGCCACTCCATGGGGTGCCCAGTTCATTGACCTTGCCAATCTCACCGGTGCCATAGTGCTCCTACCGAGCGCTGAAGAGGGGGAATGCAGGAGTGCTTGCAGGATCAGGTTTCAGGGGGTTTAGGGTTTAGGGTGAGAAGTTGGACGCCATCTCTAGGATGTCGCATGAAGACAATACATGTGCGTTTGTGGAGGGTGTGTCAAGAGCTCTCTTTGTTTCCAGGTCATCTTTGATGGGTACAGGTGGCTTGAAGTCTTGTGGCCAACGGAAACCAACCGAAGGACCCGTTCTGGAGATTAACCTCACAACCGGGAAACATACACCATCCGCACATATCTGCACCATCACCCATTCAGCGCGAGAGAAACATGTGATTGACGGAGGGATCTCCTCGTTGGTGGGATCCAACGTTTGAGAGAGGTCGATGATTGGGCAGCCCATTTCACGGCCCAAGTTCAACATCTCCTCGGAACGGAGTTCCGTGTTGGTGGAACTGAACGCTGTTTTCAGTGCATTCTGGGTGATTCTAGGGGTGCAGTGGTGTAGGTGCGGCTGGCTGGAGGTGTTTTCATATTACTAAATATGCAGGATTGTTGATTAAAGCCGACTATCTTTAAAGAAGAGAGAGAGCGAGGGAGGGAGGGAGGCAGGAAGGGAGGGAGGGAAGGAGGGAGGGAGAGAGCAAGGGAGCGAGGGAGAGGGAGTGACACTGAGGTGTCTTTTACACCAACTAGGCGCTGAGATGCAAATGCGATGGGATCACTGGGCAGTCTTGATATCTCACAATGGATCTTGAGTGATGACAGCATGCTGCTTGAGCCGCTTGTAAGACCTTACCCATGCCACATCTGCCAAGTCATCCCTTTCAGTTGTAAACACCCCATTCGCGGGGTTCGTTTACCTCTTTGTTGATCCCTGAGTGAAACATAAAACACTCACATCCTCCTGCAACATCGCTTCAAGTTGGCGCTCGTCTTTAGCTTTAGTCTCAAAGACTTCGGCTATAAGGGCAAATCAATGACCTCGGCCCATGCACTTGGCAGAGCCTCCTTTTCTTCATAACAATTTGAGAGAATTTGAGAGAGGAGACCAATTGCACATAGTCCATCATTGTCCACAATCTTACTCCCCGACAAACACAGCTGCTTTTGACACACCTTCCGCACTGGTTGTTAGTGGGTGTGTCTCGTAGCCCAGGAGAGCCCAACAAAAAATTAGGACATAGCTTACAGTCGCTTGCCCTCTCTCTCTCTCTCTTTCTCTCTCTCTCCAGCTTAAGAATCCTAGAGATACAGAATCCTGAATCCACTGGAATCACATCTAAGTAGTTTATAGGAAAGGCCGTGCTCTTTTGGTTTCCGGCACTGTTTTCAGCACATAATTAGCGACTTGTTGCAACTCTGCTTTAAAGAAAAAAACGACAAAGTAGAAGTGGAAGTGTATCTGAGGGGTATTTAAATTCTATATGTTGTTTCTTACAAAATGGACATCTTCGCCTCAAACCCAAAGCCCGGCCGCTTTGACTGTGCTGAAGGCGAAGGCGCTGTGACCATGGGATTCACCAGGTCCGGCAGAAGGCCGCGCTCCAGGACACGCGTCCCGTCGCCCAAAACGTCCTTTGGCCGCGCTTTCGCTGGTGAGTGGCAACATGGGGAGGTTGTTTTGTTGGACACACAAAGGCAGATTTCAGTCATCAAACATGATCAAAGAAAACACACATGAAGCAACAATGGCTCTTGAGGTTTACAGTAGTTTGCCTTGACTTGAGATCTGCCCATTTCTGCCCCATCGCTTGGAAAGATCTAACCGTGGAGGACTTGCGGCGCAGAGCCTCCAGGTGCCTATCTCCAATCTGAGAGTCTCCATAGATCCTCTGGCCCTCGTCATTGATTGGAGCACCCATCACCAACGAGAACTCCTGGCACAGATGGGGAATGCTAGATGACACCTAAGAACTATGACAGCAAGAAGAGTTACTTTTGTAAGTGGACTCTGTTCTTACTGATGATCTCGCCAGATCATCATTTCATTGATGGGGCATAAAGGAATGTTCTTGTAACGCTGGCGAGATCATCAAGGCTGAATTCGTGGAGCAACGACTAACCTGGTTCGCGGTACAATCTGTTATCATTGTATGATGCATCCACAAATGATTGATAGGTATACCAATAGTCTAGTACGGAAACGCTCGCCTCTTCCTGCGAACTGCTGGGCTTCACTTATCTCCTTCTCCCAACTCATCCGTGGAATACTACTAAAGGTTCTCCAGCTTGGTTCAACACACTTAAAACCAACATCCAATAACCTATTGACCGTAAAATTCACCTCGGGGAGACCGATGCCAACGGACTGACCGGACCGGCGGCTGCAGGAGATGTTTTAACAGGACTGGACAGAATATGCATGGGATTTGGACATGATGATTGATGGCTGAGCAAAGGTGACAGCTTCAAAGACACCACCGCTGCCCTTCCCAAACAAACAAAAAAGATAAAACACGTTACAAACATCGTTAACATGTCGTGCCAGGGCAGGAAGCTGGCCGAACATGTCAGCAAATGTTAATCCAAATATTCAACGGTTCAACCAAAGATTGATCCAAATGCCTGGGAACCGCAATTCGGATCATTTCACACGTGCTGCCCAAGCTGTTGGTGTCCTTCCTATACATTTGCTACCCTTCGTCCCTACCTTGTGCCTGCTATCCTTATAACGATCAGAGGTACATTATCAAACCTGCGGAAACGTCACTTCATGAAGCAGTTGTCTTCACTGCTAAACTGCTAAACATCACTGTATATCACTGTGATATCTCCCCCTGCACACACCTCTTGGACTTGGTTGCCATTGGATATGGGGATTCGAGGTTGAATCTGCTGCAAACATGAATGCCTTTGTCAAACATCCCGAAATACACCTCTTGGACTTCAAGCCAGTCAGATTTAATCACATTAACAAACGCTTGTTGCCATTTGCAGGAGCTTCGGAAGTGTCCAGTCTGTTGCGGAAGTCTGGCGAACACCGGCGGCGATCACGAGTGGCAATTGAGCGGGTTGAGTAATTGATAATTGATAGGGGATAGGATAGGGGAGTGATTTTCCATGACCTATGGAGTAAAGAAAAGAAATCAATTCAATTCCCGATGTTGAGCAGAATTGCTGAACTTGAAGTTCTGGAAGGAGTTTCTTGCCACTCGTTTACTGTAGATCCTTAGGAAATTGCAGCACAATGCAGCATCTTAGTAACAGTTGATCAAAGAAAATCTTGCCGCAAGCGAGCCGCGAGCAATTCCTCATTTTCCGTTGGGGCCACCGAGCCGTGCGTGATCGCTTGGCAGGCTGATCGGAAGTTTGCGGCAAGCTGTTGCAGCATGGGAAGGCAAGGACAGCTTGACTTTCCAGAGATGCTGGTAGCTGTAGTGTTGACAAAGAGGTGCAATCCTCAAAGGCACTCGCTTCAATCAGAGTCACTGATCTCGGAATGACCAAGCTTGTCAAAGAGGTGCACGCTGCAAAGGCGTCTTTTTGAATCTTGATTACAGTCTCAGGGATCACCAAGCTTGTCAACGATGTGCAACCCTGGAAGGCATGCCCTTGAATCTCCGTCACAGAGTTTGGAATCGTCAAGCTGCTCAAGGAGGTGCAATTCCGGAAGGCCGCTGGTCCAATCTCTGAAACGGAATTACCGATCGTCAAGCTTGTCAAGGAGGTGCAACCTGAGAAGGCGTACTCTCCAATCTTTGTCACAGAGTTTGGAATCGTCAAGCTTGTCAAGGAGGTGCAACCATGGAAGGAAGCCTTTCCAATCTCTGTCACGGAGATTGGAATCGGCAAGCTTATCAAGGAGGTGCAACCTGAGAAGGCGTACTCTCCAATCACTGAAACGGAGTTGCCGATCGTCAAGCTTGTCAAGGAGGTGCAACCCTGGAAGGTGCGCAATCCAATCTTTGTCACGAAGTTACCGATCGTCAAGCTTCTCAAGGAGGTGCAATTCCAGAAGGCCGCGGGTCCAATCTCTGAAACGGAATTACCGATTGTCAAGCTTGTCAAGGAGGTGCAACCTGAGAAGGCACTCATTCCAATCTTTGTCACAGAGTTTGGAATCGTCAAGCTTATCAAGGAGGTGCAAACCAGGAAGGCGTGCTCTCCAATCTGTGTCACAGAGTTTGGAATCGTCAAGCTTGTCAAGGATGTGCAACCCTGGAAGGCAGACGCTCGAATCTCTGTCACGGAGTTACCGATCGTCAAGCTTGTCAACGAGGTGCAAGCTGAGAAGGAGAACTCTCCAATCTTTGTCACAGAGTTTGGAATCGTCAAGCTTGTCAAGGAGGTGCAACTTGAGAAGGCGTACTCTCCAATCTTTGTCAC
>CAXAMN010022980.1:0-19654 GCA_963970005.1 Durusdinium trenchii | reverse complement strand
AACCAATTTCCAAATCCCATTTCGGGCTTTATCGACCAGCCACCAAAAAAGGGATTTCTTTGCAACCGGGTTGCCAAAATGAACCGGGTTGCCTAAGTTTCTATATCATGATGATCTAGTCATTTGAAGGATCTATAATGATGCCATTGCAAGCAAAAGGTTAAAAGCTTACAGCTGCGTTGGGGGGTGGTCTCGCTCTGATGGCAGCTTCTATGAAGCCGGCGGTTTTTGTTCTTTTGTGCAATAGACGCTATTCTAGTCATTGTTATATGTTTGGTGAAGCACTTCTTTGCTGGTGCAGTGCCAGCCACTCGTGGCTTGGGCGCTTTTGTGAGCCAGTGTGCAGAAGCTTGCCATGTGAAACGTAAGAATAAACAAACGACCAGTGGTGCAGTGAACAATCAAACCATGTTTCAGCAGCAGCGGGTTTTTGGTTTATTTTTTTACGCGCCGGGCCACAACGATGTTCGCGCCAGTGACCAGCATGCACAGACCTCAGCCCACAACACCTCGATTCTTTCTGGGCCAAACAGGTTTTCACAGTTGGGCAACATACTGCCGCCAACCATCAGGTCAGATTCTGAAGCTGAACACCCACCGACCACGAAGCCAATGAAAGTATTACCCATGAAGGTGAAGGTGCTATCAGTTTTTACCTTTCAGTCTTCTTGTCAGGTTTCCTTTGTTTTGGAACACAAACAGATGCCAGGTCCCCAGGAACTCTGGGAAAAAGAGGCTTGTCAGAGGGAAGGTGGGCAAGAACCCTGTGAGGGTCTTCAAGTTGAAAGATTTCGAGAAGGCGCTTCTACACAGTGACTTGTGAACCATGCCCTGTTTCGAGAAACGAAACTTAACACGTTTGTGTGAATGCACGCCACTTGTTTTGATTTGGGTAGAAAAGTAATTGTTCACCTGGTTCAGGTGAGGATGCCCTTGCACGCCTCGATCCGCCGAGATGGAAAGTTACATGTTTTCAATTGCAAGATGCCGAGCTGTTCGCCTTTGAACTTGAAGGTGGCCATGTCCCTAACCATCAGTTGTGACTTCAACAATTTACATCCTTTTTGTTTGGTGTGACCCAGGTCAGTCGCCAGAAGCAAGCTGGCAGGAAACGCAATGGGGCCAAAATCTTTGTTGGCGCTCGTACATTCCGATTTTGGAGTTGCCTTCGCAGGGTACTCAAGGTTTTACATACAGCGTAGTATACGCCATACGCATTGGAATCCAGTAGCTGATTGAGGCGTTTTTGGTGCTTCTCACCGCTGCACCAAGTCAGAGGTATCAGAACGGGGAATATCGGCCCACTCCTTGGCAGTTTTGACATTCGAGTAATTCCTATTTCACGCCAGTTTGAGTGCAGTTTGGCCGAGGATTTGCCGAACCAGATTCAGCATTGGGACAAGTACCGTGAACGGGCGCGTGAGCTCAAGATGTCTCCGGGAGCTTTTTTGGCCCCGCGTGCTGCAGAATGGTTCTCCGGTGCTACAAGCTTGTTTCACATACGTGTGTCAACTTGATATGAACATTTTTTGCCAGGCCTTCCAACAAATTGGACACTGCCTGGCACTGGCCAAGTCTGCAGAAAGCAGGTCATTGACCTGTTTCCACCACATGTCTCAGCCTCACTTGCGTTTCAACACTTGGGGTTTATTGTATGAACCACTTCCGGTAAGGTGAGGACCCCATTGAGCGAACAAGTTCCGTGCGTATCTCTATTCACGGGTGTGGCTGGGTTGGAGCTTGGCCTGAGCCAGTCAGGCTGACGCGCTTATGTTTTTTCTCGTTGAATTAGGTAGCTGCTTGCTTGAAGGGTTCTTCTGGAAGCTCAATTTGGCTCACAGATGAGAAGGTTTGGAGGTTCGATAGATGGAGGAATGGCAGAAGGTGCGAACAACAGGCGTGAACCAAGTCAGGCCGGAATCTTGTGAAACAGTTTCAATATCAATGTATTAATGTAAATAACAAGATGCAACAAGTGCTGTGCGTCAAAAGGTTCTTGGGAATGATCAGTGTTTTCATTTGTGAGGGTGCTTCATGGATCGCCAGTGATGTGCAAATGGCAGAAATTGACGTCCACACCTCATTGTGTGATCAGAGTTTGTGTGACGTGAAATGAATGTTCTTTGGGTTGTCGGTCAACCTGAGGTGGCGTTGGGACAAGAACCAATGGGTTCAATGCTCAGAGGCTGAGATGCGTAGCATTGCAGCAAGGCACCTAGAAACTGGCCAAAAGGCAACCCGTTTGCGGGGAGCTTCTGAAACAGAAGATGCTGACCTTGTGGCGTCAGAGCCATCCAGCAAGCGACTCCGGTGAAAGAGTGATAACTGTTTGTTAGAGGTCCAGTCTTGAAGCTTCACTCTTGCGGTCTTTCCTTCGAGCTCTGACGTGAGTTTCTTATGTTTCACAATGGGTGAAATTGTGTGCCAGTTGGCTGCGACCCGTGGCGATGGCCTCACTCTTAGCAAGGTTCGATTGAATTTTCCTTTCCTTCAGTTTGACTGAGCCTCTTTTTGAGGTTGAACAAGCAGATTTTTGCAATGACGTCCTTTCCTCGCGGCAAAGCGACGGATGCCTCCCTTCCGATTGCGCCTTGTACAGGGATGTCAGGCAATATTCACCTGCAGGATCAGAGCTCGATGCTGTATGGGTGACCGCAGGGTTCCCATGCCAGGCGGGGATGCAGTGCACTTATTACAGAAGTTTGTGTGGTCGCGCGCCTGTAGTCAAGCGTGTTTTGCAATGGCAATGAACCAAGTATACAGCATGTCAGCGTGCTGCAACTTTTTTCTAAACAAAAGAAACGTGCCTTCCAGGGAGTTTCAACAGCGGGCCTGGGTCGTGGACTATCTGACAAGCGGTCGTCATTGGTCTCTGAACCCTTCAGGGTGTATGACCTTTTGCCTAAGGGGCGCGGCCCTCGGAACGCAGCTGGAAGGTAATTTTTATTTATATATTGAATCCAACCAAGTTCAATATGAGGCAGGGCATATTGCTTGAGAATGTCTATGCGCTCCTCTCCAAGAAGGCGTCCTGCCGCAAGCTCTTCGCTTATATCTTGAAGGAGCCGCTGCGTCAGGATTCTTTTTGAAGAGATTGTGTTTTGAACGCAGGAAGCTCGCAAGAGAGAGCTGGAAGTTTCGTGGGTCACGGTGGCGCTGACCAACGTTGGGTTGCAAGTGTGATCCTTATATTGAATTTTTCTGAAGGTTGATTTCCTGGTAACCCAATCTGAATACTTGTGAGGCTCACAGAAAGCGAGTGTTCATTCTGCTGAGTCGGCCATCCTTCTCTTTTCCGGACTGGCCACTTGTTAGTCACTCATTTGAACATAATGAATGTTCAGAGTACTTGGGATTCACTTGGAATGCTCATTTATAGTCAGTCTTTGGATTTCGGGGCCAGGATCTCTTCAAGGCGGACATTGATGTCAGCAAGCCCTTCAACCCTCACAGCGCTGTGCCAATTGATAATTGGCTCAGCCATTCATACTCAGAGAAAGACACGGAGCGCCTTAAGACGATGGGAAACATCGTTGTGCCGCTCCAAGCGCGGAAGGCTCTCAGCATCCTGACCCAGGTGCACGCACTCAACAGATAGTTGGGTCATGTCACATGTCATTATTAGTTCTAAATTCGGTCAGATACAAAAGAACGGTGTTTGGTGTATGTTCGCTTCCTGTTGTCAAGAACTCAGTGTGCTTTTTGCACCCTTTTGCACAATAACCATTAAATATGGACGAGCTGGGATGCTGCTCATTAATTCGTTATGCCACCTTGATCGCCAATCCTGCATGGTTGCTAGGGCTCCTTGATTCAAAGCAGCGTCCAAACGTGTGCAAACAAAGTTTAATTTGTCTGATTCCTTGGAGCCCAACTACGGGTAATTTGAAACTTGCGAGAGCTTGCGTTCCTTTTGGTTCCTTGGCGAAGTGCTCAGTATTCCTCAGCTTTTTGATAGCAGAGCACGGTTATGGTATTCGCCTCCAGGTGGAAACTCCTTTATTCTCTGCGTGTGAGGCTCTTGGACCTCAACAAAATTGGTTCAGCTTCGATGGCAGGTTTCAGCGGCGAGTTTGTCAGCAGTCTTTACTTTGTAAAAATGTGCAGTCGCGCAACACTGAAAAGATTTTACAACAAGTCTTGCCAGAATTTCCAGCGGTGTTCAGAGACATTTGCGCAACAAATCTTGCCAGGATTGCACGTGGTTGAGATTTGCACGGGCCTCACCTTGTGTGGGGTCATTTTGGTGAGCTTTGCAAGCTTTTGGTGCGTCCCTTGCGCTGTGTGGGGCTGTCTAGTTTTATATCAACTAAGTTCAACCAATGTTGGAAGAAGGTTGCCTCAACCAAACTTGGCAACCGGCGATAAACCTTAGTATGGAGTTGGCCACGATGTCCATGCGCAATTGCCGCGCTGCTTCCGACACTATCTCAAAGCTTTGAGGCTCACACTAGTGGGCATGGCCCAGGATAAGTCATTTTCATTCCTACATGCTTCAGTCTTAGACGTTGGTCTAAAGTTTGGAGGCGTATTGCAACAATGAGGGGTGCTTTGTAAACAGAACAGTGCGCCCCCAGTACATTGTTCATTCCTTACCTTGCTGAATTGTTTCAATGTTCTTTGTCTTGAGACACACAGCCAGCCAAGTCATGTTTGAAGCTGTTGATCAGTTCAGCAGTGATGGTTCCGAGACGGGCCCTCCGAGTCCTGTTGTTGAGACGAAAAGCAAGAACAAGAAGAAGCGGATCAAGCGTGAGCAAAACCCTGTTGATCCTGAGCCGAGATTGCGTGCCACTTTGGGAAAGGCTTGCAAATGCAAGCTTGGCTGTATGGCACATTTCACCAAGCAAGAGCGTTTCGAAAGGCTTCTTGCGTTTAGGAAGGAATGGGACGACTTGCACAAACTTGACCAGGACCAAGTAGCGCCCCAGTTCATTTACTGGGTACTTTTTGTGATGGCATGTTTTTTGACATGTTTTTGTTTGGGAGAGAGGTTGTCGGGCTTTGGTTTCTCTGTAAATCAAGGCATTTGAGCGCATCCGGGGCATTTTGCGGAAGCATGGGCAGGAAGGTGGTGATGACTCTGCTCCAGTGAGCAAGACGCGGTGGCAGCTGCTGGGCAGAACTGTTTGCATTGGTGCCTGGAAGAGGCTCCACGCATTGGGTGGCTTGCTAGCAGGTTCATATCTTGGGAAATTTGGTTTTCACGTTGTGGCAAATGGTTTGACTCTTTGATTCGTTGAGTCTTTAATAAGCCGCGCAAACAGTATATAGGTTCCCACCGCTTCGGGAGATTAATGGATGCTGCTCGTCGGGGCGACATTGTGCCCCCTGCAGACGCGCGTTTCTTGAAGAAAGGGTTGCCTTCTGCTCAGTCCAGAGCTTCTGACAGCAGCAGAGCGCGGGTAATCTCATTTCTGCGCTCAATTTACGAGAGTGTAGCGGAAACACTGCCCGATGTGCGTGACGATACCTGCGAGGATTTTGATTGTCAAAACATGGTGGTTGAACTCCCAGAGCTACGCGACCCCTATTCAGAGGCATTGGAGGTCAAACCGATGGCGAAGTCAAGCAAAATGGCTGGAAGGTCCAAGGTTCGCAAAAAGAAAAGGTCGGTGACAATGAACCCAGAACGGGCATCTGAAGAGATCCGGTATTTGCCACCCGGAAACCTCAAAGATTTTTGGGGGCAAATGGTCGCCTCTGAGGCTGAATCCGGTCAATCCCCAGTCGCGTTCTCGACATTTTGGCGAGTTTGGTACCAGGAGTTCAGCTTTTTGCGATTCCGCTCACAAACATCTCACTCGATTTGTTCAACATGCGTTCAACATCGTTTGCTTATCCGGGAAATGTCGGGACACTTGAAAGCGCGCCAGGAGCAGCAAAGGCTGCACGCTTCGCATCTGCAAATGCAGTATGCAGACCGAATTTGTTATTGGGAGGCCCGTGGTTGCAGCCGTTTGCCATCTTCTAACTTTGCGTGTTTGATCTTAGATGGCATGGATCAGGCCAAGTTTGCCTATCCAAGGTCAGACCTCTTTGCTTCAAAAGAGCTGGCAGGCATCCAGCGCCCACGCGCCCACATATCTTGTTTAGTTTTGCATGGCCATATGGTCATTTTCACAATCTCGCCAAGTAATGTGGCAAAGGATGCAAATTCGTGCATAGAAACCACAGCTTTCGCTTTGACACTGCTTGCAAAGCACACCGACCTTTCAAAGCTCACGCTTCAAGTCCAATCGGACAACACAGTAAGGGAAGTTAAAAACAACTTCTACATCCGCTGGCTTGCAGGCCTCGGGTGCCACGGTTCTTCAGCTTGTGATTGGTAAGGCTTTTTTGGCAGTCCCACAGCAGTGTGTGTTTTTGGGTGGCGGTGGCGTTACGTTTGCTGGGGTTTGTGGATAATCCAGAGTCCATCATCTCAGGACTGATAAGGGGAGCCCGGATGTGCCAATTGCGCACCGGGCACTCCCACGAAGACGTTGACCAAATTTTTGGTCAGTTGGCATCCCATCTCAGCAGAAAGGCCAGGAGAGCATCCGGCCCTCACGATTTTCGCGACATCATTCAGCACTGGCTGGATCATGTCCTTGTTCGACCGCACGAGCGAGAACGGGTTGCAGTTGTTTTGGACCAGTGTCGCGATTGGAAACTCAACTAGAAGCGCTGCGCGTGCATTGTTTTTGCTCTATTGGAGTTAAGGAGTTAGGATGCTCAACGTCGGAATGATTTTGTTGTGTTGACTTCCTGGTAAGGTTGTAACGTTGATTAAGTCGGCTTTGTTGTTGACGTGGACTTGAGGGTCTCCTTTGCAAAATCAAGGAGATCCTTCTTGGCTCCTGGTGTTCCAGTTACCCTTGTTGGAGTTGGCGGACCTGGGGCACCACATACGTTTGAACTGCAGCAGCGTCAACACTTGAGTGCACTGCTTAGCAACATAGTAACGTACAGTAGATCTTGAAGAAGCACAGGACTGGACTGGACCAGACAGACAGTGACTATCAGAAAAATAATATCCATGAAACCCAGTGTGCAAGGTCGCGATATAGCAGATGGAGCGTCAGATCCTTATTGGAAGCTGGACCCACACCCTTGCGATGTTGTGCTAAGGACGGCCATGAATTGTTTGATTCAAATATCCCAAGCTAGTCTTAGATCACCAATTGAAAACGAGCCCAAAACGGAAGCCCGCACAAATCCCCAAACAGCTTCAGACATTTTGCCCATCCATGTTTTTAGAGGACGAAGCAATACATGTCAGATGCGCACTACAATCTCACGCTTGTCTACTTCCCCTACGAAGTGGCAAGAGTGCGCTTGCCACTTGGACTTCCACAAGGAGTTGTGGCGAACAAAGAGATCCCTGACGACTTCAAGCAGCAATTGCTTAAGGCATTGCCTGCGATGCAGAAATATCGACTTGACGCAGCCGCCTCTTATCTCGAGAAGTGGTTGACGGGCACATTGGAATTGGAACCATTGTTGGACGTATCAGCGTTCCTAGATGGGGTTTAGTTCAGATTTTCTGCGGCTAATTTAGATCAATGTTTTTTGTTGGGAAGCGGGGCGGACGGACGTGACATGGTTAATGCTGTGATTGTGGCAGGTGCGCATCCTATGGTCATGCTATGTTTGCTGGCAACCTTGCACCCCCTAACAGGGAGTTCGAGCCAATCCCCAATGTTCTGCAGTGGCTTGTCTATTATGTGGTCGTCAACAGTTTCAATTTTTGAAAGACGCATCAAGTTTTTCTGTCCAATGTCTTGGAAGTCTAGCCATTAGGGCATTGGCGAACGTGACCCGTGAATCCTGGCTGTCAGGTTGGTAACTCCGAAGGATACTACCAAACATGCAAAGCATTATGTGGCGACAGCCAAAAAGAACCTTGTTTTGTTAGCAGCAGCTAAAGCCTGGCGCCACGGAGTTCCGTGGTCTGAAGCATACAAATTGTGTGACAAAGCAATTGCAAGAGCGGAGGAGCAATTGTCTCTCAAACCGCTCCCTAAGAGAAAGGCTGGCAGGCGTGCTCGGCTTTAGAGAATCATGTGGATCAACAAAGATAGATGTTTGCTGTCGGCTCAATTCAATGGACCATTTTTGAAAAACTGTTCGAAAGCTTTGAGTGCGCTTCTTGTGGGCGGATTCAGTGTGAGTGTGGCTGCAGCTCATCAGCGCTGAAGGCGCTGAAAGTTGCTGTGTTTGCGTGAGGCTTGAAAAATATTGGACCTCCCGCCTAGTTGCCTCTTCCGTGTCACACGCGCTCCGGTGCATGCTAGCTCTTGGATTGCGCAAGTCTTGTGAGTGAGGCCTTTGCTGCAGCTTTCCGTGTGCGCTAGTGCCCCAATCTCACCACTTAAATTGACAAGTAAACTTGCCAGATTGTAGGTGTGAACGCCTTGCTGGCGTTTGATTGTGTTGCAATCGCAGGATTGTTGGCTTGGGCGGTCCTTTGTTTTTTTGGCAGCGCAGGCATTTTCTAGTCAG
The DNA here is from genome assembly GCA_963970005.1 of Durusdinium trenchii. Taxonomy (NCBI): domain Eukaryota; class Dinophyceae; order Suessiales; family Symbiodiniaceae; genus Durusdinium; species Durusdinium trenchii. The sequence continues at coordinate 11,167 of CAXAMN010022980.1, read as the reverse complement.
GAAACGAGTGTGGTTCTGGTAGATTGTTGAGTGTGACGATGGCTGGGGTGGTCAAGCGTCACAACAACAAGAGAGTTGCTTCTACTTCGCAAGGACCGCAACATGTGTGGTTCAGATGCTGTAACTGTAGTGCAAGTCATTGTCTTCTGTTTTGGTTGGTTTGGTTTGGTTCGGTATGCAGAACTTTAAGTGCCGCAGCAATTTCACGCAGGACGAAAGCAAGGCGACGCAGCTTCTACTGAGTACGAGGCCAGTTTGATTTAGATTCACAGTGCGTTGTTTCTCCATCCCCATTGAGGATCAGTTGGTCAAGATGGGCTACACCATGGAACCTGATGTTTTTCAGATGTGGTACTATGAAGCGGTGCCAGGCACCCCCCACACTTGCAATGTCTACTGTACAGCGATTACATGTAATTACATTTGTCTGGGGTAGTGCGCTGACGAAGCCTTTCTTGTCAGGTGAGATAGCCACTGACGCGTACAAGGGGCGCATTCTTTTTGTTTTGGGCGATGCAAACAACAAGCTCTCTGAAAAAATAGTGTCACTTGACCTCATTGGCAAGAAATTGGTCCATGCCCATTCACCGTTGTCCTCTTGCAAGTTAGATGGAGAGACCAATCTTTCATCTTGTGCCTGAGGGTGGCTGCTGGCAATAGTGCTTCTTGGGTGAACCCTGACTGCCTTCCATCCCGTGACAGCAGCAAAGAGAGGAAGGCCATGTTTTTCTGGCCTGGCAAATTCTTTGTGGAAGAGCCGGCCATAGCGTTGTTGCCAAACCCAAAGCTACGGGTGGAGGATCCCCCGGTCCCCGATGCTGTTCTGGCAGAGCGAATGGGGATTCCAGTGATTCACATTTGCGTTCAGAAGTTCGGCGCTGTTCTTCGGGGTGAGCAGCGCCGCCACGAAGCCAGGGATCGTTTCATGTATGATTAGTCACTGCTTGTGGATCGCTTTGTTTACTTGTTCCCAGTTGTCAAGTTTTATTGTTTCGCGTTGCAGACTCTTTGTATGAAATGTTCAGCATGGATCTGGATTTGACCGGATTTGATCCATGATATTGAGGCACGTTGCACTGAATGCCTGAGGCTCTCAAGACCTTCTCCCTTCTTCCGCAAGCTCCGCCTCAACAGCGCCGCCTTCAGGAGGACATTGCCATGGAGTGTCGTATGAAAAACTGTGGGAGCGCCGCCCCCAAAAGGCAGTTTTTTTCAATGATGTCAAGAAACCAAAAAAACACATTGCGGCAGTGTAGTTTACAGGGCATTGCATGCTTCTAGAAGTTTGTTGGTGCTTTCTTTGGCTATCATTGGGAAGTGTTGTTTTTTTTGAGAGTCTGATCCCACCTCTGATCAGACTCCAGGGGAGGTGTGTGCTAGATTCTGTCTTCAGGTTGCAAAAAGGAAATTTCCATCTTGAACAAAATGTGCAAATAAATCGTTCATTGATGATCAATTGAATCTGTTAGCCACAGGAGGGGAGGTTTTGTAGCGAGTTATGAATAAGATGCATTTTGAACACGGGCCTCCCTTCAATATGGACCATTTAATTTTCCACCTTGGAGATTCCCACGGACAGTCTGACTTGCTTGAATTCAGGCGCCGGGCCCTCCGCGAAAAGTCTGAAGTCGGACCAGTGGACCTTAACAAGAATCTGAGTCCAATATCGGAATTAAATCCGACCTGGAACTTTCATTCCACAGCCTCGTCAGATTTCAACCGAATCCTATTCCAGAATCTTTTTGGGGCTACCCAGCAAAAATCTGGAGTTGGATTCGGGGGCGGCGACCCGGAAAAGGCTATAATTTGACCAAATCCGACTCCAGATCCTTTTTGGGGCGACCTGTAAATGAAATTCTAGAGTCGGATTTGACCCGAATCCGACTCCAGATTTTTTTTGGGGGGGGGCTTGAACAAGTTTTGGAGTCGGATTTGACACGAATCCGACTCCAGATTTTGTTTCGGGAGACCTTTATACAAAGTCTTGGAGTCGGGTTCGGGTCAAATCCGACTCCAGAGTCTTTTTTTGGGGTGGCCCGCCAAAAAAAAAAGGAGTCGGATTTGATCCGAATCCGACTCCAGAACTTTTTGGGTGGGATTCCCAAAAAAAAAATGTTAGAGTCGGATTTGAGGTCAAATCAGACTCCAAACGGCTGTTTTGCTGAGAGTGCATTTGGAGTCTGATCCGACCTCGGATCCGACTCCAAAAGGTGATTTTGCAACAATTTTCAAATTGCCAGGGATACGTCCAAGCATGGTTGTTTTTTCAAAACCATCGTTTGGAGTCTGATCCGACCTCAGATCGGACTCTAAATGAAGGTTTTTGAAGGGTGCATTTGGAGTCTGATTTTGGGCATTTGCTTTTAGTTTGGTTCAGATTGACACTTTCCTTGTTATAGTTTGATCACGTAAGTCCAAACAAAAGCCTGTTTAATTTGATATGGCCGTACACACTGGACCAAGAAGTGAAACGTGTCAGGTTTGGATTTGAAAGAATGACTTTAACTTTTCTGACTCCCCTCTTTTTTTTAAAAAAAAGGGAGTCAAGATTCAATGTAAACATCCAATTCAGGAGCTTGAGAAGGGCCATGCGATGGGCCACGCGCCGGAGTCGTGGGAAGAGCGAGATGGATTTGCTGGGCTTGGGCGACAGCATTCTGAGACGTTCACATTCTAGATTACTTTGGGTTGTGAGGCTTTGATTCACACAGCTGTGATGAATCTTTTCACGTTTCTAGCTTAACATTTGTCCAGAAGAATGGAGCAAAAAGCGATGGTAGTTGGGGATGGCGATCGATTCAGATATGTTCCCTCATTCTTGGAATGCTGCCCGCCATCCAGGTACAACTGCGCATTTGGCAGTTCCCTGTGGTTTGAGACCAGGACACGCCGATGTAGGTTTCTTCAATTTTACAGCAAAGGAATGCAAGAGGATTCAGTTCTGTGCGTGTCCGTGTGAAGACACCTTTCTTTGATAAGCTCTCCAGGTTCCCGCAGCCAAAGTTCTAGAATAATCGATTTCCGCAGCTGTTTTCAGCATGAATCTTCATGTTGTGAGTTTTGATTCGAAAACCATGATACAATGATTGCACCTTTCAGAAACCCTGGTTCGACCTGCGCCTAGAACCGGAGCCCAGGAGTTCCCAACCAAGAGACAATGACCTTTTGCTTGTGTCGGGAGCTCAGAAAATGTAACAGAGTTGAGCCGTAAAATATTCACCAACACAATGGCGCGCGCTCTTTTGGAGGCTGTAGTGTGGGCTCAAGTTTTTGCATATTACACTAAGACTAGCCGGTGCATCGTTTTGATTTGAGGGCAGATGCTGGTCGCTGCTGAATGCTTTGACATTGCCCATTCTTCCCCAGATTCGGCCGTCCGTTTCCTCGGAGTCATTTGCATCTTCCAAAACTTCTGGAGCCTGATGCCTCTCGCAGTGAAAGCCCAGTGCAACTCACTGGAAGAGGTCTTCGCTTCATGCCAAAGGGGGCTGGAGTTTGGCCTATGCGGTTGGATGTGGTGGCTTCAATTCAAAACGGCTGACGATCCAGAGTTGCCAGCGCTCAACGACTACGTTGATGATACTGTTACCCACCTGGTCAACATGTGTGTAGATGATGCCACCAAGCTTGAGCTGAAGCTTTTTGCTTGCGAAGCCGCCTGTAAGTCAGGCCTGACGCTTTGTGAGAATCTGCACTGTCCTGAGTTGAAAACTGTTTTCAATTCCATGGCCAGCTTTATCGAAAAAGTGCAGGCTGGGGTAACGGCTGTGAAGTTTGAATGCATGGACGAGGTCTCACTGGCAAAGTTGATGTGAACAGTTAGCCATCAATGCCCCTCGAACGACGTTCCCAGCACACTTGGAGAAACCAGCGTTGAGTCAAGCGTCTTGAAGTTTGAAGTTGATGCCTGCGATTAAGTTCAGTTCCTCTCATTCTGTTCCAACCTTATTTCAAGGTTCAGACCCGGAGCTGTCAGGCCCTCAATGTGGTTTGAAGCTCTAATTGTTTCGAGCGCTGTGTTCTTGGAAGATTCTGCATGCTTACTGGCTGGTGTTTCTTTGATATTTTTTGAGGCTTCAACGGAGGGCCTCATCGCAAGCTTGGAGCTTTTGCAAGAATGAAAGCTACAAAAAAATCGTTTCTCTTTTGTGTGGTGATTTGTGTCAACTTGCCTGACTGAGCTGCAGCATCTCATTCCGTGAACCCAATGCTGGCTTAGTCTTTGAGCGTTTAACTCGAGATTTTCGAGACGGCCCATAGCCAAATTTGGCGCGTTTCCATGGGGAAGCGCCCCAGCGCTGGTGGGACGGGTGGGGGCAAAGCCAAAAAGGGAAAGCCAGTTGTACCTGAAGCTGCTGACTACCCCCATGTGCAGCGCATTACTGAGTGGCCCCTTGCCCTAAACTAGTTTCTGTTGCTTTGCTATTTCTTGAACGCGCGTGGCACGTTGAATAGCGATTATCCACTTCGCCAGGCCAGGGCAATATTGGCCTTAAGCCCTGCCAAGCAAAGTGGGAACTGGCAAATTATAGTGCGTTATACTAGGCGCGCAGTAGTTGAAAGCAAGCCTCAAAGCAGGTCAATGAGTTGGACATTGTGCGCGCATTGGACTGCACTTTTTGTGGGGCTCGGAACCTTGTCAAAGTAAACCCCACAAATTGGACAATGCTCCGTGCAAGGTTTGCCTCCTTCGTAGTGCCTCAAGGAGGAGCAGATCGATATTTGATGCACAAGTACAGCAGCAAGGCAATCGTCAAAAACACATTATATATTTCGTGTCAACCAAAGTTATTCCGTTTCCAGTCGCTTGATGATTTGATAAACACATGTGTATTTACATCGGAACTTGTTTTTTCAACGCAACATCGGAGCTGGTCTCAAATCGGAACTTTGAACACGTCGTTTTATAATATATGATATATTTATATAATTTCCACTGTAATCGTAGAGTATATCAAACATTTTTGCGCACTCCAGTTCTGGGTTGCAGTTGTTGCTTGCAGGCGGACCAGATGGGGTTTGCTCGCTGGCTAAATGAGACTTTCCCAGCATCTTCGAGGCATGGAACTCATCGAAGCGCGTGCTTTTTGTAGTTCGACTCGTTTTGGGGCTCCGCGCGGCAGCAGAACAATACTTCATTCGTCAGTTGGTCAGTGAGTTGGACTTCCATGTTGAAGCTAGTTGCGTGAGGCATGCAGTTTCAATTCAAGAAGATTATGCGATGATAAGTTGTTGGACTTTGTTCCAGGTTCACCTACAGCACGGATTTGGAGCCTGGACCGAAGATCCTGCGGCTTCATCAGTTGGGTTTCCGAACAGACTTCGGACTGACTGGAATGGCAGACCCAGAGGATATGATCACGCTGATCCAAATGATCCTGATCCAAGGGTTCCTTAAGCGCAGGAATTGTGCTGTTACTGTGCATTTTTTGTTTGGGCTGCATGAAACTGTCATTATTGCTGAGCAGTGCGTGTCGGGCTTCCAGGTTCAGAACTGACCCGGACGAGCCGGGGGTGGAAAAGTTGAGTGTTTGGACGCCCAACGCAGCGTACTTGGAGCAGAAATATACTCCCTTGCACCCATTGGACTTCGAGCGTGTGAAACTTAAAACTTAGTGCTTGCACAGCATAGTTATGTCATCCTGGGCCTCCATTTTAAGAAGGGTTAGTTTCCAATTCCCGAGGTGAAGAATCAATCCGGCCGTTCGGAGTGGCTTTCGTAAAAGGTTGGAGGCGTTCACTGGCAGCACTGATTTCATGTGAAGCTGTGAGAACCCTCGGGATCGATCTCAGCGAGCTCACTGATAACTTCAAGGCAGCTGTGCATGTCGTGCTGAAATCATTCGTTCTTGTTCATACAACTTCAGTGGGATTTGTGACGTGTTCACTGTTTTGTAGTTTCGTGTACTAAATCAGAATCTTGCCAGGTATCACTCAAGGTTGTCCACGCTAATGTTGGCAAATTCTCTACCACAAAAGACGCAGTGTTCGCTTCGCGAGGCTCTTGACTGTCGTTCTGTTGTGTTCTTCAGCCTTGAACTGATGCATTGATGCACAGCCTGGCAGTTGTTTGCTTGAGATAAGAACTTCATTGAACCATTTGTTTGGGTGTTAAACCCACCATTCCCAGGCATCACAATGGCTCACGTAGCCACGCGTCGGGCGCCAAACTGTTTCAATTTCCTTCGACAAATGGAAGTGTTGAAGAAGTCCGGCGATGACGTTTCCAGTTTCAAAGTGGCTTGGATTTGAAAAGGGGTAGACCGGGAGGTTCAGCAAGGAACACCTTGAGGATTCTGTAGGTTTGTACGGTTTGTTCGCGCCAACAATCACTATGTTATATGCATATTATCTTCAATTTTGTGTTTCTCAGGATTGGGAGAACGCAACGCAAGTGGCCCGAGCGTTCAGCATCGGGCGCATGGAATCACTTGCAGTGAGCCACCTCATGGAGCGTGTCTCGCCGGAGATGCTGTTGGAGCTGAAAGAAGCTAGCCGCTGTCGAGGTATGAGGCAGTGGCTGACACACGATGTGATCGCAAAAGAGATGTTTAACAGGGGGTGGTCTTCAGGGACAGGAGGATTTGCAGCGTGGTCCATCGAATCGAGCAACGACGCAGAAAACATTCTGGCCACCTGGTTGACATTTGAGAATTCAGTTGCTGATCCTGATGCTTCGCATTCCCTTTTTTGATACTGGACATCCGACAATACATAAATTCTTTTCAGATCATAGTGATAGCTGCCAAAGCTCGTTGGTTGGGCTTGAAAGGTGGCAAAGTTCATTGAGCGCCTCAAGAAGGATTGGGACAGATTGCCCTCGGGAATGAAGAAACCATGGCTATTTAAAGATGCGCTTCAGGTCCACGCAAGTTGCGGAGGCTTCATTGCAATCATGGCTGCTCTTGAGAAGAGTGTCCCGAAAGGTGACTTCGACGCGGCTTCAGCTACGTTGAGTGACCAGTTCAACTCGGGGTACCTCGATCCTGACATCACGGCATTCCTGGAAGTTTCTACGCCGCCAATCAAATTGTCGGACGTCAACTTTGTAAGGACCAGCGTTTAAACAAAGCAGTATTTGTATTCTTGTGGGTGTTGGCCTGACTGCCCTTGGAAGGAAGTTTGTTTCAATGGCCAAGATTATGCCTTTTGCAGTTTCTCGTTTCTTGTAACGGTAGGAACATTGTGGCCAGCGTGGAGCAGCGCAAGCAAGCCGACATGCACGAGAAGGAACGGGAATTGCAAGAGAAAGTGACTGCGGCCACTGTGGAGCAGCTTCGACACAAGTTCAATCAAGACATCGAGACTTTGAAGTCCAGGGTTCAAGGGCGCGAAGAAGTCGCGATGGAAGCTGCAAAAGATGCGCGGTACTTGTCCCAAAGGCAAGCGAGACTTAGCCATTTTGCGGTCATTTGTGGTCTAACCTTTTATATTTTCCATTTTGTGACACTGGTATATTAATAAGTTGCCTAGTAGGTTGGCATTGGGTAGTATACAAACCTCCTGTATCTCAATGTTCTGTGAAACATTTTGTCGGTCGATTGCGTTTAGGAAAGGGCAGCAGCACACCAAAGCGTTCATGGAGAAGAACTGCAAGCTGGTGTTCGTTGGGGACGGCAAGAACGCATTCCCCGAGATTGCGAAGTTCTTGGCAGCCTGGGGCGCGGATCACACGGCTGACAAACTGCTGCACAGTTTTTGGTTATTACATATTTTCAACTCTTTTTCACATGTCCCGGACCCCTTCCTACTATGCAGCCGTTCAATTTTCCATGCATCCATTCATCCACCACATCCGTCCCTAGGTCTGCTCATAGGTCCATTCTTCCACCCATGCATCCAACCAGCCAGACATCGCCAATCCATTCTTCTAAATTCACCCTGCGTCTCAAGTTTGCCAGATTTTGTGTTTTGAGATATCAGACCAGCAGTTTTCTGAATGAATCACGTAAGAATCAGGTTTGTGATGGCTGGGATGGATTGCTGTGTGTGGCCGGCGAATAGCTCCTATTTGGAGAACTGCCTGCAGACGTTCCGCTCGATCTTGACAATGTCGCCGCTGCACGCAGGTCACATGCAGCTGCCAATCTCACAGCAGCAAACAGCAAACACAGCTTTGCTGAAACACCGCACCAGATTGCAGCATTTCTTGCTCGAGTCGAAGTTGGATCCGACCAATGAGATCACATTGATCTTCGACAAGTCTGGTTTGCAGTCCGATGGGCCTGGGGCTAATAGCAAGGACAAGAGAAAGGCGACTCATCCATGCCACCTTGTCACTGCAGATTGCCACCCGTCCAACAGCTGGATGAGCAGCGCAGTGCCGGAGGCAGGAACCATTGGCCCTTGCCCATTGATCCGCTGCAGCGACATGCTGTGCTACGATCCTGACTGCCGGCCAGGTCCAGCTGCTCGCATTGAGCAGTCCCTGGCTTGCAATATTTTTCATTCAACGCGTGGATGTTTTGTATTTAACGCACTGTGCTAGCTAGTAGCAGCTAGTAGTAAGTTTCAAAAGCTCTGTGTTTAGTGGCTCCCTCAGCTATCAATCTCAGGAAAGGTGTCCCGGCTCATTCGCAAATTCTGCAGAGCTATTTGCGCGGGATTGAGTTTGGCGAGAAGGATGTTGTTGTGTGGGTGGATGTCCTGGCCAACAGGCCGGAAGTGAAGCAGTGTTTTTTGAACATGATGAAGGTCGCAAACGAATTACTTACCTCTAGAGTTTCAAGGTTTGGGGCTTTGGTGGTGTAAGGTAACCATGATAGTATTTTGATGCTTTATACTTAATCGCAGCGTAGGTATTGCGAGTTCGGCCGAGCAGTTCTCAAGCGCTTGTTGGATGGCAATTCTGGTCGGCCACGGGTTATCTACTTCGGGTGCCTGCGGGACGAACAAGCGGATGTCCAGAATGCGCTGGAGGAAATGGTGTACACCCATTGGGACCAATCGGACTCTGCACCACCTAGGTCTCGTCCAGTGGAGCAGGCTGCAGACCCCGAGCTCGTGCTCTTGAGCTGGTCCAGTGGGCAACCTTGCTTTCCAGAAGCAATCCTCACGAAGTACGCGGAGGGCACGAAGGGTCACAAAGACATCCACGCGATGAACCAAGAACTGATTGCTCTCTTCCCCAATGCGAGGGTTCAGGGTGCTCCTACTCCTCGAACAGGCGGCAGAGCGCGGGCAACCGGCAGGCCTGACTACAGCATTGATGGTGGTCTGAAGCCAGTGGATCACACACGAACTTTGCACAAGACCATGACACCGAAGAATTCCTTTACTGTGGAGAGGCGGGACGTCCAAACGTTACAGTAAACCTCTTGGCAATTTTCGTGCTATGATCTCAAAGGCCAACACTGGTAATAACTTGTGGCGTGGTTGTGTTGGCTGCACGCGTCAGGAAGCTGTACGTCGCTGGTGTGAAAGGCAAACCTAGTCTTGTGCTTGATGTTCACTACGGGCTTTGGATTGGAAACGAGTCAGAGGAGGAGGTCACGTTTGCCGCCGGTGAGATTGCCGGATTCAACCTGGGGAGTTTCGAAGAGAAAGTGGTTGCAGGCTCCAGCAAGCGGGTTTCATTGTGTACATTGTTTAGCCAAATGATTTTGTGACATGTGTTAACAATATATACAGTTTTGAAACTGTTGGTGGATCCCGTGGTTGAGGCTTGGGAGAAAGGGAACTTTCAGGGCTGCCATTTCGTTTTGTGAACGATCTGTCGCTTGTCTCTCACGACAAGAAGATCATGCCACTGGCCGACTACATGCACCAGATCTGCACTGTTCACGGCGTAGCGGACTTTGAGTTGGCCTGTCATGACGTTGTCCAGAAACAATATCCGCCAGTGGCCGGGTTGCAAACTTGCATTGGTTGGTTGCAATTTTGATTGTCCTTGTCGTGGACAAAATCTGAGCATCACTGCCTGTTCTTTGTCTAATTGCTTAGCTCTTTTCATAGTTTTTGCCACTGTTGCGCGTTGGTCCACATTGATCCGTCAGCTGTCGGTCCTGATGGTGGCAGGAGAGTGATGGAGCTGAGCCGGTTCCGGTGCCATACAGGTACACGTTGTCTCCAGCCAGAAACGGGAAGTGCCAAGTGTACAAGCCAAGTGCGGTGACCGGAGATGCAGTGAGGCTTTGAGCTTTGAGATTTGCAGCTATTATTCCTCATTGCTGTCATTGCTGTTGTGTGAAATTGTCAAGCAATAGGATCGTTACCGTTCATGTTCTTCTTATCAAGGAATGTAATTCAATGTCAATGCGCTCATTGTCAGGCACAACTCGTTTGGAGCTGGCTGGTTGGGCCACATGGACAAGGTTCCGAAGTTGGCTGATGGCGCTGGCATTGTGTGGGAAGCGCCTCGCTTCAACATGAATCAATGAGGATTCGCTCTACTACTACTACTACTACTACTACCACTCTTTAACTTACTACATGCCTTGTAGGCTCTCTTTGGTTCTTAGCCGCTGAGGTGCAGCTAGCAACTGGAGCTGGCTCGCCCAAGATTTATGGCACCAAGCCAAAACTCTGTTTGGCGGGCAGTTTGACGGTTGGCGCGCAGCAGTGGGTCAAGATCTAGTTTTTTCACCTCGATCATCGGTCCGAAGACCAATGCCGTTTTGAGACCAATGTATGGCTGGCAGTTCGGATTTCGCTGAAAACATGGCTCAGTGAATATCACGTGACTAGGAGTCTTGTGAAGATTGACTGGTTTAACTTTGTTTAACTTACCTTGGAATGGCCAGCAGTAGCTACGTGTCGTGCTGTTTAGTGGATTCAAGCAGTAGTTTGTGCCTGTCGCGAGTCGTTCATTTAGTTATGGCAAACCTCTTCCAGCCCGTCGTGGAGTTTTCTGATGACGATACGGACACGACTCAGGTTTGGGATGGTAGGTTACTCCATTACTGGGTGTAACTTGTGTGTTTATGTAAGTTTTCTGAGCAAACCAACATTTTGTGATTGCCATTCGCTGCTCTTCCTGCCGCTGGGGCAGGTTCTTGGACAAGACAGACGATCTACGGCCACTGCCAAGCAACAACCAGTGGCAAAAACGCTACCCAAGAAGAAGGTGAAGACCGAGCCCAAACAGAAAGCCGAACCCAAACCCAAAACAGAGCCAAAAGAGAAAGCCGAGCCAAAACAGAAAGCCGAGCCAAAACAGAAAGCCGAG
>CAXAMN010022979.1:0-19661 GCA_963970005.1 Durusdinium trenchii | reverse complement strand
CTCTCCAGGGCAGACCTTGCTTTTCCTGTTGGGTTTTTGAGTAGGTTTCAGTCGAAGCCCCATGTCCCCGCGGAGGTTTGTCTTCGTAGCTTTCTTCGTTGGTTGAAGGGTCATTTGCATTTTGCGCAGCAGATGCCCGCCAGTTCACCACCCGTGTTGACTGAAGAAGGGGTCGTTGTAGGTTTTTGTGATGCTTCATGGAATGTGACCAGCGTGTCTGGTGCTGTGATTTCTTGGCGTGGATGCTGTTTGAAGTGTTTCAGTAGGAGACAAGAGGTTCCTGCGTTGTCGTCTGCAGAAGCAGAAGCGATCGCCATCACGGAGGCTAGCAAAGAACTTGTAGCTCTGGGGATGTTGATCGAGACAGCGCGTGACGGAATCCCTCTTGATGAGATAGGCATGCCAGCCAAGACCACAGGAAGCATGAAGTTGCATTTATACAACGATGGGAAAGCGGCTATTTCCATTTCGACCATGGAGGGTTTACTTCGACGTGTGAAGCACATGGAACTGCGAGCACATTATGTGAAGTACCTCCATCGACGACGTCGCTTGACCTTGGAACACTGGGAAGGTGTTTCCAACCCGTCCGACGGTCTTACGAAAAGTTGCAAGCTCATCAAGATGTGGCTGAACCTTTGCAATGCTGTAGGACTTGTATCTGGTTTGGAAGAGGATAAGGCAGCATTGTTGAGGGGTTTGTCTCGAGACAACGATGACGACGAACTTCCGACCGATGAACGTTCAGTTCGAGAAGGGGAGTATGCTCATCGTGCGTGTTTCTTGCATTTTTCGTCCGTTGGTGCTCGGAAAGGTGACGGAAGATTTGGGCATTGCGCCTGTTGAAAGTTGAACTTTGTCGAAAATGCTTTTTCCGGAACAGTTTTCCAGCAGAAAGTTGACATTGGAGAGTTTCTGAATCTGTTTTGTACGTTTTCGTTGTTGTCCGTCTGTGTTCGGATCCGTCCGGATGAGTTCGGAAAAGTTTCGGTTGTCTTTTGTGTGCAGCGTGTAGATTTGGAACCTCTTGTTGAGCAGCCAGAACTTTAGTGGAAGGACGTGTCCGAGAGCAGTCGTTGAGGTCCGACTAGGTTCGGAGGTGTAGGATGACTGTTTCTTGTTGATTTAGGAGCCTTCGGTTCTGTGGTGATGTGTTTTTGAGTTTTTTGAAATTTGTGTTGTGCACTTTTCTCGAAATCTGGATGAGCATTCACTGAGGAATCCTGTTTGCTTCACCGAATGTCCGGATAGATACCTCTTTCCTAAGGAAATTGAGATGATTGAACTGTAGAGACTTCTTGTTGTGACACTTTTTCCTTGTTTGGGACTGTTCTCTGTGTCTTGAGACAGTGGAACTGGGTGATGAACGCCCGCGGCCATTTTTGCTTAAGAAGGCAGCAGAAGGAAGTCTACTGGTGGCCTTGCACCAGGCGAAAGGGTTTTTGTTTGTGTTTGAGGACATTGGAAACCGTTGATGTGAGCTGCAATAAGGAGTAGCTAACCATGAGTGGCTAGATCAGGGGTTTGAATGTCAGACATGTCCAGTTTTCGTGTTAGGATGCCAGGGTTGCAGGGTTGAGACGCCAGAGAAGACAGTTTGAGATTTCAGTTGCTGCAGGGTTTCTGGAAGCAGTTGTCCAAAAGGGTGAAACATTCATTTTTCAGGGTTGTAGCGTCTTCGAGGGTTCTAGAACATCTCTTCTTCTTTGGCTTGTGTTGATTTGCTTGGTTTCTTGTGCTGTGTACTGTGTGGCAGAGCAAGGGTATGCTTGGCTTTGATGGTTCGATGCTCAATTCAACAGCCTGTCAGCTTCGCTGTGTGATTTGATTTGCGCACCTCGAATCTTGTGAGCGCCATGGCCAGTGTTGAGCGTCCCGAGATCGAGATTGTGGAGGGTGAAGTGCCTGCGGCGGCAGTTGAGGTGGCTGAAGCTGCCGTACCATCCCCGAAAGCTTCGGGACCTATGGGTCCTCCGGCAACCCCGTCGGCAGTCGCGAGCGGAGTGGATCCAAACAAGGTGGGCCATACCGTGACAGGGCCTTTGGTGGTTGATGCCGATCTTGTCGAATTGCCGCTTGACACCTTGCTGGCCCTCGACATGGGCTCAGCAGAGCCGGCGGACGACTTAGTGTCGAACACAGGGTTCGAGCTGTTGAAAGGTGAAGCCGAGAGGTGGCACCGAGCGGCTTCGGCCGTTCAGGAAGCTGTCTATAGTCTCCAATCGGAGATGGATAAGGTGATCAGTATTCACCGTGAGGCTCCGGAGACGGTGCTGGATGAGACGCTTCTTCCTGCGGAAAGCGGACCACGATCTGGTATGAGCTTCCGTGAGCTGAACATCCGAAGACATTCGATGGTTCTCAGGCAACAACAGCTGAGAGCGGGGGCCAGTTTTTGGGCTTTTGTATATTTTCAAAGCCTTGTGGAGCCGGAGGGCGATCTAGCTCCTATGGGGTCCTTTCCGGACTCGGCAAGAGGCACCGCCCTTGCCTCGGCGGATTACTTGCACGACCTTCTGCGCTGGAGCGTCAACAGGTTCTCAAAGCTGGGTGACCTATATGCGCACATGTCAGAGTTCATGACCCAGATTCAGGAACATGAGGCCAGCTCAAAGAAGCAATTCAATGAGCTGACAGAGAAAGTCCACGAGCTCTCGGTGAGTATCACTGGATTGCAGAGTGCATCGAGGGTTGCATTGGACGATTCAAAAGCCCAACAGAAGCAGACCCATCGGACTCTAGAAAACTTGCTATGGCAGCTCGCCGGCAGCGGCAAAACGGTCAACCAGTCGATGAAGGACATCGTTCTGTCCATGGCCAAGCTGATCCAACAATCCGAGCCTCGAGGGGCGTCCGCGCGTCCGAGGCCTCATCAGAAGGCATTGATGGCCTTGAGGTTCATTTGAAAGCCATAGGGGGACACCTGCAGAAGCTGGTTGAATTGCAGTCCAAGAAGCCAGATGAGCCAAAGGCGGCTGGACCGAAAATGCCACCGCCACCTATGGCACCGACCAGTGGAAATGCTCCAGCTCCGGGTGTGCCAGCAGAGATGACTGCACCTCCAGGTGCAGTGCAGCCGAAACTGATGCCAGGGTCATTAAACCCACCAACTCCATCAGCTTTTCCGCCAAGTCCTGCGTTCCCAACACCGACATTTGGGGCTGGAATCTTTGGTACTCCTCAGACGCCCACGGCACCAGGAGCAACCAGCGCTCCGGCTGTTCCATCAGCACCGGGGTACAAGAGGGTGAGGCTGGCCGATGGCCAATGGAGCTGGGCTGAAATTGGCCAAGGCGATATCTGATCTGCCATGACTTTGAAATGGCTGATGTTTGACCTTGGAGGTCATGATGCCGCGGCTTTCGGGGAAGTAAGTTCCTAGAAAGTTTGCACCAGGCCATTTTTTGTTGACAGCGGCCAGCCCACATCGGTGGAAAAGGGATTGCTCAGAGGGTTTTGCCATTCGATTTGCAGTTGTTCAATTTGATCTTGTGAGACGCAGTTTTGAAGGGATTTGAAGTCTTGTCAACTTTGATGTTTGAGTAGGAGAAGATTCTTGTTAAGTTGATGTGAGACTACCTTGCTAGATTGCACAGGGTTTTATCCAACAGAAATGTCTGACTATGCCAGGTTGACCAGGGGGAACCGGCCTGGAGGTCAGTGGAAGCGTGCCCACGAGGGATCAAGGGTTGAGAACTGCGAGATTCAGGGATGTCATTTGCATTTGCACGAAGGGATCACGGCAAACAGTAGAAAAGGGTTTGTAGCTAGCAGGGGTTCTAGCTTCCTTTGATTGCTGTGAACTTTGGACCGTGTGACATTTGATGTCGAGTCGATTGGTTGCAGTTGAAATGAAGAGAAAGGGTTTGAGAGTTTGAGACATGCAGTGGAAGTCGAACAGTAGCACAGGGATTGTCTCTAGCAAGGGTTGGCTAGTTTCCTTTTTACCTGCTGTTTGATGCTGTGTGAAGCTTTTGGCACGTTGAATGTGACAGGTTTTTGTCTTCAGGAATCTTCGTTTGCTTGACCTGTCAGGTGACCACTTGAGACCTTGTATGGTTTGAGGGTCCCAGTGATGACAGAAGCAGAGGCGAAGAGCTGGCTCCGTGCAGCTCTTTGAAGCCCTGCTGTCTGAGGGACCTTGAATCCTTGTTGCTTTGCTTGCTTGGTTGAAGCATGGTTGATTGGTTGATCTTGATTTGAACTTGCTTGAAGCTCGTTGTTCTTGATTCGTTGACGTTCGATCGACCTGGAGACCATTTTGAACCACAGGAGTTGAGATCTTAGTTGATGCTCGAACCTTAGTTGTTCAGAGAAAACGAATTGAAGAGAAGAAGAAGACAAGAAGACCAGGAGAAGGTACGAGGTGACCCAAGAAGGGGTGTGAAAAGTGTGGGTAGCACGCCTGTACAGTGTGTGGATCACCTAGTACCTCTTTGTAGTGGAACTTTTTCGTTTTCTGTCCTTGGGGTTGGAGCTGAGTAGGGATCTTCCTTCCTGGAGTGTGTTTGCTTTGACCACCTTAGCAGGACTAAGTGGAATGTGACCAGAAGTGGCTAGGAGCATGTCTAGAGAAGCCCTAAGTATAGAGCTGTAGTGCTTGAGATGAGCTGTGTATAGCCTAGCTTTGCTTGAGAGTGTTTGGAGATGCTTCCTTGTACTTTTAGTATGTTTTGGACGACTGTGACCAGTCAGACCTCTTCAGAGAAGAGAAGGACGAACAGACATACAGTCAAACCGACTGTTATGTTTGGCTCAAGAGCGGGATTCGCAAAAGGGTCGCACACGCTTCCGTGTTTTCACAGATGAAGCAAAAGAAGAGTGGGAAGAATTCATGATCAGTTGTGCAGAAGCCACCCTGAGTGACACGACACGTTCGTAAATAGTAAGATGACCTGGCAATGTACTGCAGGCCAAAGGGCAGAATGCTGACGGTCTGGGCTTTTTTGGCTTCGATGACCTTCCTACAGGCCCTCTCCACGCCACTGAGTAGACAGCCAGCCCCTGGCTGCCTTGGTCAGAGATGATACAGTGCGCATTGACAGCATTGGCGTGCAACTCTTTGAAACTGGTTGCAATCTCTGAGGGTGTCCCACACCGGACTGCTCAGGAGCTGCCCGGTGTCTTGCAAAGGTGAGTTCACAACCAAATGTGCTGGTGCCTCCTATTGTGGAGAGCTGCTCCAGTACTGCAGTTTCAAACTCATTAAAGCGATCAAATTCTTGATCGATTGTGATTTGAAAGTCTTCTCCTGAGAGAGACGTTAATTGCAGGTAGGCCACCAGCTGGGCTTGAATTCATGGTCACGAATGCAGGTCCCGAGCATTGATATGCTCTAACGCAGGTTATATCCATATCAAAGTGGATCAGTGGTTGCTATGTAGATCATGCCGTGGAAAATACCTTTCTTGTAGCACAACCCATGCAACTGGTTGCACATACGAGTCAAGAGGCATAGTTGTAGGTAGCGTTCAGACAAGCCATAGCAAACGACGAAAGCCTGCAGGTAAGGGTGCGAAAGGCTCACCCCCCAGAAGGGAGGTCATCGCGGCACCCTTTGGCGCACAGAGGTGCCAAAACGGTGTGTCCCCTAACTTCGAGAAGTGCTGCGTCATTGCAAAAATTGTTCTGTTGCGTGCAAGGCCCATGTGAAACAGGTGAGACATAGAACCTATCCTAGCATGGTATCTGTACCTCTTTGTACAAAATTGGAAATGTCGGACATCAACAGAGGGAACTAAGGTTCCCCCTGGGCATCCTCCATTGCCACTCTCTACCACCCGCCTGTTGGGAACGAGGAGCTAGGGCTCTCATTCCTATTGGCTCACTGTATTGCGAATGGCGAAAAGAGATTGGCGACCCTACTTAGCGTTTGCACTTTTCACTTGCCGTGGCTTCCTGGCGGTGTGCTTATACACCATTCCCGCTGCGAAAGCATTGTTGGTCTTTGGTGCAGGTTCTGGAAAGTCTTCTCTCCATAGATCACTGGCATCGGCCGGCAAAACTCGGTGCCATTCGGACTGGTCGAGTTACCCACATTTGTCAAGGGCATATGTCCTTCGCCATGTTTTGCTTTTTCTTTGTTTGCATATTGCTCGAAATTGCGTGCTACCTGCAAAAGCGCATGGCGCCATGTGAAGCAGGAGTGGAAGCCTCCTGTAGAGAGGTACACTTGAGGAAGGCTTCTTATGCCGTGATCCTCAGTTTGGGACGGATCAACAGTTTGAGCTGTTGGCGGCTCGCACAGGCGGTGAGTCCGGCAAGCATCGGTTTGGGTGCGCTGCATCCGGCTCTGGCCGAGCCGATTGCTAGGGCATCGAGCTGTGCCCTCCCTTGTCACGGAGCGACACTATTCGGATGCTTTAGTGCGGAAATGCTTGCAACCGAAGCTAGCTCTACTCGTGGAATTTGGCCTACTGTGGCTTCTGGCCTACTCTGGACTCGAGCTAAGGCGCGCGCCCAGACTCTTGATGAGTGACAGTGAGACCGCGATAGCTGTGGTTAGAGAGGCATGTCTTCATCCAAGACCAGGGGTGTATCCGGGATCATATGCAGCCAGGGTGGCCACCTCATATCTGGACAAATGGCAAGCATTTTCTTCCGCATGGACTCCTCGCCATTTATGCCTTCCTGGCATCTTGGCGAGCCTCTTAAAGGCAGTGCAATCCAAGAAGGCCCTACTTCCAATATATTTTAGTGAGGGCGGGATGGCAAGCTCAACAAGGGCTGCACAGTTCATAAAGGCTTTAACTCGAATTGTATGGAGAGTAGACGGAAGGAGAATTTCTCTGAGGCTAGTGCAGTGCACAAAGGTGAATTCCGGAATTTCTTCAACGTTGGTGTTGCAGAGGTCAACCCTCTTAAGCAGTCGGCAACTGTCACACGCATGCGCTCCAATAGTTGTAAAATACTTCGCGAGAGCAAGTGTGGTGATTCCCGTAGAGCTAAGACAGCCTGGCGCCAGCTCACTGGTCCCGGCCTGCAGGGTTGACCCTTGGGGGGATGGAAGCTCACTCAAGGTAAACTCAGCAAGGTTGATGCACCCTTGAAAGAGATAATGCCCGAGCTTGGCTTCGCTGCTGAATCTATTTGCAACCCCGTCCGATGCATACACCCATTGTAAGGAGCAGCATTCCGCAAAGGCTTTGTATCCAAATTCCCGGCAACCAGGAGCCGAGACACTGTTTAGTAGTTTGCAGTCGCGAAAGGCATTATCGGAAATGCCGACCACAGTGGCCGGCAATTTGACAATGCGGAGCTGCCGACAATTTTGCCACGCCTCTGCCTTGATGAGCCTGATACCTGACTCTACGCTGACATGCCGCGTACGCGGAACCCCTGCAAAAGCCCCTTCCGGGACGATTTCCTCTGGGTTCATGGGGACATGAACAGCAAGCGGAACATGATGGATAGGGCATCCTTCGAGTTGTTCCTGCGATGGCAGGATTACACTGCTATCCCTGAAGACAATAGTGTATGCCGTGCTTTGCTGTAGCCTGTCCCAGATTGGGTCCTCTAGGTATGTCTGCGTGGCAGTTTGCAGAAAATCGATGGAGCGCCCAAACACTTTAAGGTCAGTAACTGAGACCAGATAGTCCATAACCTGGTCCTCTAGGTCCTCAAATCGATCAAACTTTGCCACACTGAGAGAGACCTTGATAGTCACCCCCGAGAGCGTTGTCAGTACCAAGGAGCAGTCCATAACCGGCTCCCTTTCAGGGGGAGTGCTAAGCCTGGATGAGTCGTCGAGCTCCATGTGTGGCAGACTACTTTCATTTACTGTTTGAGCCAAAAGCTTCTGACTCTGCTCATTGACTGTTCCTAGGGCCGGGGATGTTTCCTTAAGACAGATGCTAAGGCACCCACCTTGAACCTCACATGGACTGGCCTGATGTTAGGAAAATTCGTTATATAGCTCTTCGTCAAAGGCATCCGAATCGGGTCCTTCAGCGGGGAGCAGCTCCACCCACAGGGGTTTTTCAAATTTGTCACACATAAAGAAAGCATTGTGCTCTGCCTGCACACACTGTTCAATATCCCCCCAATCCAGGGGAGTAAATCGTTGCAGTTGCTCACACCCGCAGAAAGCACGGATGCCTATGTCACTGAGCTCTGTCGGGATGACCACTTCTTGGAGCACAACACAATTAAGGAAAACTTCTTTGCCAATTTGCGTTAGTCGCGGTGGAAGCCATATGCAATTTAGAGCTACACAGTGGGCAAAGGTGGAGTGGAGTAGGGCTGTGATTTCTGTGCACATGAGGTTGACCTCCACAAGTCCTTTGCAGTTTTCACAGGCCCGTGGCCCGATATTGTGAAAGTCACCTGGCAAACAGAGCTGTTCAATGCCTGCTCCACAGAATGCGCCTTCAGGCAGCGCTCGAGGTTTATTGGTGTGGTCCATGACAAAGGTGATGGATGTAAGTGTGAGGCAACTCTCAAATGCACATCTGCCTGGCTGTGCCCCTGGTGCAAGGACATTACTGTCATCCGTTTCGTGACTGACACCAACTCGACCAAGGGAGAAGCACTCCGCAAACACTCTTCGGCTGTACTGGACACACCCCGGGGCGGCCACCTCTCTCAGCACGTAGCACCCCTGGAAGGTTCCATCTTCAAGACTTATGACAGAGGGTGGGAGCTTGACAATTAGGATAGCAGCTGTCGTTCATGACTGACCAGTGAGCTCGTTTGCGACTCCATGTCACTGTGCATGGCTGTAGTGTACCCTGTGCCTGTACTAGCTACTGGAGTTTGGCCTCACCTGGCAAGGCGAGACTGTGCCAATTTGAAGCTCTGCACAAAATCTACTTTTATGATGCATGGAGGAGTGAGCCGATCCTGAATTGTGACAACTCCCCTCTGCTGCTGCTCCCGGCGCCTGGTATGCTGAAGGATGGATGCTACTGGAGCCCCACAGCATCGCGACCTGCTTGTCCTCTGCAGTAAGCTGTTGTGAGGCTTCAGCATCCATGGGGTCACTTCTATCAGCGGCTCTGCTGCTCGAGCCAGTGATGCTTGCTGCCATCTTCGCCTCATACCTGTCAGCACTTGCGCCTGAGGTCCCTGTTCCTGCCTCTGTTCGCTCAGCTGAAGGACAACTGCTTGGGCAGTCCCCCTCCGTCACCTTATCAACATCATGGAGGTCGGCGCGTTGTCTCGCTTGGGCCAGCAGTGTTGTCGGCAGGCTCTGTGGTCACTCTTGCAGCTCCGGTATCTTCGGGAGGGGAGCAGCTTGCTGCTCATCTGTGCGAGCGCAGGGAGAGGCAGAGGGAGGAGACGTGACAGAGAGGGAGCGGTCCCCATCCATGGCTCGGAATGTGCTTGGATGCGCTCTGACGAGAAGTCATTCACCTCCCATATGCTGGTTGCCTCCTCTCCTCTTGTTGTTCGACCACTGAGTCATCAGTAGCTTCTTCTTCCCTATCTTCGCCACTCTCATCACCTGAGGAGGTGACCGTGCCTGCTGACGGTGCAGCTGACTCTGAGGCTTGAGTGGGAGCCTTCTTCATGCTTGGTTGCTGCCCGAAGGCTGGTGGGTCCTGGGAATTTGGAGGCTGCGTATACTGTCGGGCGATGGAAGGAGACTTGGCTGCTCATCGGAACTGATCAGATCAGGATCGTCAGGGGACAAGCTGTTGTCAGGCATGCTGGCGTCAGGGGGTTGAGTGTCAACCACCCCCGGCCACCTCCACAGATAGAGGCAAAGGGACCCTTCTGACCGCGGCCTCTAAACACAGTGCGGTAAAGTCCAAGGCAGCTGATCCGGCAAGCAAGCCAACAGAGCGTGCTCTGTGGGCACACTGGGTTAGCCAGCCTGGCTGAAACCCCTGTCCCAATGGGTATTAAGGAAGACTCCCACTCGGATGAGAACCCCAGACAAGAGGACACACACAAGCGTGTCAATACTGTCGGAGATGAAGGAGACCATGCGGGGCTTACGGTACAACGGAGCAGAGAGCAATGCAAGAGCTGTGCCGGTTTCAAAAACAGTCAATGCTAGGAAGGCCAACAGAGGATAATAAGAGCGCATCAGTGCAGAGCCAGCCGGCTTTCACAACAGCTGCAAATGCAGCACAGGAGGCACAAGCGACGCAATCCGCTGCACTAGGCCACTTACCAGTGGTGCCCCCTGTTGCGTTGTACGCCAATCTGCCCAGCGAATGGCCCTAGCGCGCATCAGTGTCTATACGCGCCACATCGGTGTCCTTCTAAGGGTTACGCTGAATAGAAGACTGGCGGAATTAAGCTTCAGGGGAGTTGCGTTCCCAGACTTGCCCCGAGAGGTGATTAAGCACACCATAGAAGACTTCGACGCCATCTGTGGTGCCATGGCTGCCCAATTGGCTGCCCTTTTTGAGTTTCTCCGTCCGGGTGAGGAGAAGACACATAAGGCAGACCAGGATGAGCTAGCCCTATATGCTGAACCGACTTACTGGTTGTATGGCCTTCTGTCCTTTTGTGCCAAGAGCTGCGAGGCGAAGACAGCAGAAGCAGGAGGAGCACCAGATTTCAGAACAAGCAAAGAAAGGAAACAGGACAACTCAGCTCCTGCTTTAGAACCCACACGAAACTCACTTGCACTAATGCAAACAGTTGTTATGTCCTTTGCCCGAGGCCTTTACCTAGGCAAACCTGAGCTTCCCATTGACCATGTGCATATTTACTTCCCTGCTCAAATTGTGCACAAGGTCATCGCGCAATGCAAGGCGCTAAAGCTCAAAGAAAGCGCGCTTACCGCAGCAGAGAGATACAGGCACAATGTGGACAATGCTGCTAATAACCCTTATGTCATCGTGGGGGTCTTTGAAGGAAAATGTTCGCATGAGCAATATCCCCCAATCCCGGCTACCCCAACCCTGGCGAGAGCGTATGAAGAAGGGATGCTGGATGCGAGCTTTGGACAGATTGTCTCCTTTGCTTCCTTTTACCAAACAAGCTTTCGTGTTGAGGTTCCGCTGTGGCACAAGCTTGAGGATGGAACGGTCCTGCCAGGGAGTCCCCAACAGATAAGGGACCTAGGCACCAAAAGCCCGGAGGCTAGGGCTGGAGGTGCAGAGGAGCCTGCAGAGGAGGAAACGGCAGAGGAAGAAAGCTATGTCCCAGCCACTGGGCAAGGATGTTTCTCCTTTGAGATGAGCCTGCTGCAGCGAGCGGCGCAAACCTTTGCAAAACGCTCGGTGGCTGACCATTATCTGCAGGTCGCGAGGTGGTTGCATACGGGGCTCGCTACGACCATCTCGAGGCAAAGTTGGCACCTTTTGTCTAAGCACCGTACATATACCATCACCTCGCTCGCCCTGCTTCGAGTACATTTCAAATTTGGATACCTCTCCACGGAGAAATCAGACAGGAAAAAGCCCTATGCTGCGACGGACGATCGAAGCCAGACTGTGCGCGATTGGGAATGGCGCGTCAACCAAGTCATGCCTGAGGGCTGTCTAGCGAGAACCTATCGTTTCCGCCGCCAGAGAGAAGCTGGTACTGAGCTTGACTTCTTTCGTCTAGTAGATAGTACAGTTGTACTGCCCAATATAGAAACGACGCCCCAAAATACAGGAACAGCCGGCAAGCCACAAACTTCCGAGTCTAGCGCGTCTAGCAGGCAGTGAGGCAGGACCACAGCAAAGATGTCCCTGTAACTTAGACAAGTACCCAGTTTCTAAGGGGCAGTGCGGGTAGGTTCGGCGGTATCCCAAGATACTGTCGCTCCTTACTAAGTCAAGAGATAAGGAGCCATTCTGTTCTGCAGCAAATGTCTTGGTATCGAACACACCTGCTACTGCTATACTATAGAGAGAAGAGGACACCCCGAAGTGGCAAAGGCACAACAGAAGGAGGTAAAGGCATTTCATTGTTGCCCCAGGTGGTCTCCCCAGATGCAGCCGGTAGTCTAGCAAAGGTGTCGGCTGTAGGGAGCTACTACTACTGTTAACTGTTTACATAAGTGCTACCTCACTCCACTTGGCAGGAAAGGGCAGTACATGAGTACTCTGCCTGCACGTCGGCTCAAAGCCAAACCTTGCAGGGTCAGCAAAAGAAGACTGCCAACGGCGGAATCGGTCCCCACATGGCAGAGGGCGCGAACCAAACTGTGAGTCATGTTCAGCAGGCGGACTGGGAAGAAGACAGCCTCCTTCGACTGAATCTTACCACACTAGCAGGCACGGCGATACAGCTCCATGTCCCCGTCAGCATCTACCACACTTGGGATATGCTAGAGGAGTATCTGATCGAGCACCTGCCATGCATCAGTCCCATCGAGACGTTTGGGTGCGAACTCACTTTGCTCAATGCGGATACGCAGGTGGCGCTTCAAGATCCTGTGCAGGAAGAACTCTGGAATACCAATCATTTCTGCCTGGTTGTACACGAGTGCTTTCGGTGTTTAGAAAATAATAAGCCGCTGCAAGGGCTTGATTATGAAGACTGTCCGAAGGCGATTCGTGTCCCTGTCTCTGACTCAGGGATTCTTGAAGCTAAAGCCTTCCACTCGACCACGCGAGTCCGCCACGCCCGGTTGGATGCTGGCTTTACTGCAATAAGCCCGCAAGGGTGGCGGTATTGCCACTCCTTGCGGATTGTTAAGCTGCCTGTGTCCGAGTTTTCGCTGAGTGCTGTGCACTAGAGAGCGTGGGCAATATTGTCGATGGAGGTTGCCATCTTGCAATAGGAGCCATCGTCAGCCAATATGCCTTTGAGGAATGTGATAAGCTAGCGCACCTCTCCCTACCTCATGTACGAGCAGTAGTTGACAGTCATACACTCACATCCCCGCAGGCAGGACTCCCTCAGGGGTGCTTTTTTGCAAGCGGTATCCAGCAAGTAGAACTCGGAGAGGACACATACCACATAGGCCATAGAGCCCTAGAAAATTGCAAAAGGCTTACCCGAGTCGACCTCTTCAACACGGGCATTCACATCCTGCATATGCACACCTTTGCGCAGTGCCACAGCTTAGTTACGATTTTGCTGCCGAACTGCCTGAGTGAAATTAGAGCAGAAGTGTTTGTAGGGTGCAATGCCTTAGAAAGGCTGACTCTTCCGGACAGCATTCGCTATCTAGGATACAGGGCCTTTGGGGATTGTACAGAACTCTCCTCCCTAGAGTATGCATGGAGCAAGCAGAAAGGATGGAGGTATCCATATGCGGCTGACAATGCCTTTGAAGGATGCCTCAAACTGACCACCCCTAAATGGCTCCACCGCATCCCAGCCAAGGATAGCGATTGGATTGCCCCGTGTTACTGACTGAAGTGAAGTAAAGCCTGACAACAACTCTTAGAGTAGTGAAAGGCCTGAGTGAGCATGGACGGTTACCCAAGTAACTGCCCCTCTGCACTGTGAGGCTTAAGCCCCAGTAGCTAGTACAGGCACAGGGTATACTACGGCCATGCACAGTGACATGGAGTCGCAAACGAGCTCACTTGTCAGTCATGAACGACAGCTGGTGGTCTACCTGCAGTTAACGTCTCTCTCAGGAGAAGACTATCAAATCACAGTCGATCTTCAAGAATTTGATCGCTTTAATGAGTTTGAAACTGCAGTACTAGAGCAGCTCCCCACAATAGGAGGCACCAGCACATTTGGTTGTGAACTCACCTTTGTTAGACAAGACACCGGGCAGCTCCTGTGCAGTCCGGTGTGGGACACCCTCAGAGATTGCAACCAGTTTCAGATAGTCGTCCGCCAATGCTGTCAGTGCGCAGAGCGCAAAGGTCAGATGAGGCAGAATGCAAAAGCAATCCGAGTGCCTGTCACCAGATCAGGGCAGGTGATCCCCCACGCCTTCACACATTCGAGCGATCTTAGGCACCTACGAATCGAAGCAGGCGTTCACACCATTGGGGAAGCTGCCTGGCAGCACTGCACTAGACTCCTCATAGTGCACTTGCCTAGTACACTACGATGCTTGAAAGAGGGAGCCTTTCGATGCTGCTATGTGCTCCATACAGTCACCGCCCCGGGGTGTATTGACTTCGGCTGCTGGGCTTTCGAGGAGTGTCATGCGTTAGCCTGGGTTGGAGACCCAGACCAACGAAGCAATCAATTAGCACCGCAGGCGAGGCTCAATGTCCGAACATTTGAGAAATGTCGCACGTTGCGTACAATTGGCCTGGACAGGACCAGATATAACCCACGAGACCCGCACAGGGTCGTCCCGGAAGGGTGCTTCCTAGGGACAGGGCTGGAAACGATTGACCTCCCAAATGACTTCAGTTGGATCGGGCCATCAGCCTTTGAACACTGCGCAAGATTGCAAACAGTGGACATCTCCCGCACCGGCATTCAGGAAATCGTAGGAAACGCCTTCGCAGGCTGCAGCCAACTGCAGTGCATCAAATTGTCTCACACGCTGAGGCGCATTGGCAGAGAAGCCTTCAGGAAGTGTAGCTCATTAGAGGTCCTGCACACTCCACCCGCCTTGTTATACATCAACAAGCGAGCTTTTGCTGACTGTACACAGCTCTGCAGACTTGTCCGGATGGGCAAGAAAGGCAAGAAAGGAAAGTGGAGGGGGACTTATGTGGAGCACAACACCTTCGAAATGTGTGCCAAATTAACACTCCCAGTGTGGATTCGACCTCTTCCCAAGCCAGATGCAGTGAAAGAAGAGTGGGAAGAATTCATGATCAGTTGTGCAGAAGCCACCCTGAGTGACACGACGCGTTCGTAAATAGTAAGTAATGACCTGGCAATAGTACTACAGGCCAAAGGGCAGAATGCAGACGGTCTAGGCCTTTGGCTTCTCTGACCCTCCTACAGGCCCTGCCCGCGCCACTGAGTAGATAGCCAGCTCCCCTGGCTGCCTTCCAAGAGGTGGTCAGGGATGGTACAGTGTACAGAAGACTAGCGCTAGGAATTGCGACGTTTCACCTACATGTTTCACTTAGTTCATGGGGCTTGCGTGGCAGACCGAACTCTGAAGCACTTGAGTGACCCAGGGCTACTGCGGCACCTCCTGTGACACAACTCGACACCACGCTTGCTTATTTGTCCCTGTGCAATGGCCATATAGGTAAGTTGTCTGAGACGGATGGTCCTTGGCAACTTGGTTGTCTCAGTGCATTTTTGTCCTTCTGCACTGTCACCAGGTCTCGTGTGCTCCTGCCTCCCCCGCTGGGGGAGGCGGTGACCTGCTTGCAGATGTCCTGACCCTCCCGTGCCCCTGCCTGTCTGGCACACTGCGACGGATACTCCTGTTTGCTTGCAATGTCCTGGATGTAGTAGCAGCATGTGCAAGTTCATGGCAGCCAAGTGAACTGACTGCAAGAGCATAAGTCGAGGCCAGGTACCAACCCTGAACTCCCTACATGATTCGCTAGGCCAAAACCCACGCTCCAGTTTGCTGATCGGCTCCAACGCCTTCGGCTCTCCGTCCTGCCTGTCGACCAACATCCCCAGTGCACTAGGGACGAGCCAGGACACGAGTATGCTGAAGTTTTGCTTCGTAGAGGTGAAGTGCTACCGCCACATTCCGGGTCACTGTGTGACTCTTTAGGATCTTTGCGTGCACGCATTCTTTGATACAAGTTGCGCTGTGCCTTGCTTTGCATGGACCTAGCCGAACCTGCAGTGCACCCCATTCTCCGGTTCAGTATGCTCTGGCATTTCCACACGCAGTGCACCGCTGAAGGAATACACTCCTACCCAAACGCAGATTGCATCAAAATGCAAGTTCGCCCTGGACGTCCTCTACTGAGAGCGGCTGGATATGAATTCATTGCCCCGTTTCACCACTGTGTTGGTCCTCGGATCTGCACCTTTTGCTCTTTTAGACTCGTACGGACTTGAGCCTGACCCTTGGTTCGGCTTGTTGGTTGTTTTTGGTTGGTTTGTTGGTTTTTGGTGTTTGGTTCGGTGCTGCTGGTCTTGATTGTCAGGCTCATCCCACGTACCCCCCATCTGAATTCGACTCGGTGACTTGTGCCTCTCGGCACACATAGCGCCCATACCCGTGCAAAAAAAAAAGAAGGGGAAAACTCCAGCTGACAGGGCATGCCAAGCCAGTTTTCGGCTTGGGAAGGCAGGGGCGCAAAGTCCTCAGGGAAGGGGACGAAAGCGACGTCCCAGGCTCGTGAGCTGCTCATTCGCCGGACAATGTCATATGTTGATTCGTCACCTTTATGGTTGGATTTCTTTCTCGGCTGCGTCGTAAAGGCAAGCAGGAGCGCAAGGACTGAAAAGCAACTGTCTCCTTCTAGTAGGACTGCTCTATAGGCCTTTCCTTCCTGGCAGCCCATGTGCACTTCATTTGAGGAACTGTTCGCCAACTGCTCAAAGTCACAGTGCTGGAGGTGGGTTGGGCAGAAAACTGCAGCTTGCGACCATGGGGGAAAAGCGACTCGATACTCGTGCATTCAGCTGCTGTGGGCGTAATGTCGACCTGGAGGCCGTGCTTCTGGACGGTCGGGCTGGCCCAGAGACTCTTCTGCGTGCTCGCTCCATCGAAAAAGGGAAGTTGCGGAAGGAAGAGGGCCAGAATAACAAATACTTCTCTAAACGGGATCGGAGCAAGCAGACTCCTGGCCATGTCAGTGAGCCATTTAGCACAGGCACTCTGATTGTCTTTGCCTACTCTGAAGTTGCGGAGCAAGAGCGCCTGCGCTGCTTCCATGGAGGCTATTTTCTGCTCAGAGACACACAGCTGGAGCAGCCGGAGGAGTTCTTTATCCGGTTGGTGAAGGTTTGACACTAACATGCTGATCGCTCCTTCCCAGTCGTCACTGGCCATGAGAGTTTCGAACCGAATCCAGGAGGCCAACCTCATAGGCGCAGCAATCCTATCACGGTTGGGGATGACCTCTGGGTGTGTGAGTTTAAGGTCCGTAAGACTGACTTGCGTTTGGGGGAGTTGGCAATGCAGCCAGTGCCAATAGTTATGTTTGCAACTTCCCATCCAGCGTGCCGATTCTTCCACGTACGTGATGTGCAGGGATTGCTGAAACATGCCTAGTTCCTGGGCATTCGGCTTCCAGTCACAGAGGCAGTCCTCTGCTGCATGGACAAGGTAGTAATGGTGCCTGTCCGGGTCAGCAGTGGCTATCAAGGCAGCAAAGACACCCTTCATCATAGCAAAAGCTCCCAGCCTTGCTGTGACCTGGCAGGTCGGCCAAAGGCAGCGAATTGCTAAGGCAATCACTGCACCCGTATAGCTACCTGCACTAATGGAACTGGGACAGCTTGCTTCACTTGTCGGAAGCAACTGAGCATTGGCAGGCAGGCAATCAGCTGTAATGGTTGCAGTGAGAGACCACTAAGGAAGGCCTTGTGCGGGAGCCTCCTGTGGGCCGGGAGGAGACGAGCAGCCTTCAGCACTTGTTGTGTGCGTTGGTACAATAAGGCAGCCTTTCCAAATCCTATTTCTTCCCATCTGTGGCAGGGATCTTGAGTGTGCGAGAACAGGGTGGCAATCTCATGAATGCCCGTTGTACAGCCGGCCGCAACTGGAACATGATCGTCCTGGGCGACATCCGCTGGTGAGAGCGATGGGCCATACACTTGGCTCTCTCCGACTGGCGGGCACGTGCAATGGAAGTGCGGTGGGATATTGCCTTCCAAGGCCCCCCCTCCGAGGCCGCCGCAGTTAATTTGCAGCACTGGGGGTAGCGGCAGGGCATCATATCCTATCCAGTACTCATTTCGTTGAGCGACTGTCCACAAGAGAGCAGTCCACGAGAAGTCATCTTGTTGTCGCTGGTACATGGGTTGCAACACGTCGGGGCGATTTGTTCCAAGGGCATGACCTGGTCCTGGAGCTGATCCAGGAAAGTGTGATTGGCAGCGAGGAAGTGTTCTCTCTCACCTGGAACCATGCAATTAGGGTGAGCTAAGGCTGCATTCAGCTCATCGTGCGGGCAGGACTCAATGTCCTTATGCACCACGATCAGGCCCCTGAGACTGGCAACTTGATTCCATGACACAAAAAGTGGGGCAGACAGGGGGCTGCATTGTCCCTGCTTGCCGGAGCTCGCTCGACAGCTCGGGCGAGGTGCCTTGCTCTGTTGTCCGAGTTATTCGACGAAGGAGTGCCAACAGACTCCAGGTCATCATTGGTACCACCAGCTGGACAACAGCTGAGGCTGTCACCCTGCACTTGGTCATAGAAAAGGTCCGACGCAGGTTGGTAAGCAGCCCACCACCTCAGACAGAACCGCAGTGCACTATTACCTACTATACCCGGGCAGTAGCCCGTAAATTTGCAACCCCCGACTGGTTTCCAGTTGTCAACCATCCAAGCCGGCGGGAGGTTTGGCATCCCTAAGATGGCCGTTGGCAAGGTTTCCCACCCCTGTTTCTCCAAGTCGCGCAAGGCAGCCTGCGCTCCCTTTTTGGCCTTGCCGAAGGCATGAAAGATGGCTGGCCGCATCCTGTTTCTTGCCAGTGCGCTGGCTTGGAACAGGCGTTCCCCTGGCAGTGATGCAGCTGTGCATGGTCCTTCTAACATGGGGAGCACTGACAAGACTCCTCTCGAAGGTGGCTCTAGCCCAGCTGGTGAGCCACAGGGTTCGCATTTGCCCTGCCGGAGTGAGAGCTTGAGGGTGGGATTGGCGAGACCATTTGAGGGATCCCTCTTCTGCATCTACAGGGTTCAATTTGGGGCAAGGCCAAAAGTATAACCCATACAATGACCAAACGACACACAGGTCGAGGGCACTTTGCATTGGGACCCCAACAAAGGGAGTAAACATGGCTAGAGACCAAGGCGAGGCGGTACGCGTGGAGTTCATTGGCCAACGTTGCTGAAGTAGGTTTACTCTCCAGCGGGCTGCTTCTGTGATTGCTGCCGATCGAAATGACCAAACCTGCATTGTACTCCAAATAGGCGTCAGACTCAGCACGCGCGTGGCCGATGAGGTCAACCCATTGGAGTTGCTGATGAGCCAATTCAATCAAATCTAGCACTTCAAAGAGTGTGACAGGCACACAGTCGTTGTCAATGAGCGCAAAGTGCTGTTTGGGGTACAGGAAACGTGCAGCCTCCAGGACAAAAACTCCTGCCCAATAATAGGGAACCTTGTGAAGGCCTGTGGTGTTATCTGCACAAACCCAGAGCACATCCGTTGCTTTTCCTGGGGGCCTACGAGGCATCGACGCGAGGCCCACCATGCTGCAAAAGCTGGCCAATGCGGGACTGCTTCCGGCTTACGATTATCTACAATGAGGTAGATCATCTGCTTGCGGGTGATGAGCTCTCTGTGCTGCATCAATGCATAAATGATGGCGGTCATGTTTGGAAGATCCCCATCTGTCTCTTCCGTATCATAGCCTTGGTCCTGTTTGGGCGGCTGTGCACGAACATCAGCCAACTTGATAGTAGGCTGTGCGGAGTCTAGACCAAACGGACTACCAAGTTGATCAGGCATGGCCAAGGCAGCGTAGGCATTTTCTTGTGCCTTCGATTGACTATTCGGAGTGCCCTGCACGAAGATGGCCCGGCCAGCACCCGAAAGCCAGTCCGCGGCCTCCTGTGTGAAAGCCCTACAGGCAGCCAGGTTCTGTCTTCCATGCTATCATGTAGGTCCAATGGGTTGTCAGTCACGTCCAAGGGTGGGGCGAAGGTGCACTCCCAGGGATCATGAGACATTGGCACCTAGTCCGAAAAAAGCACGTGCAGTATCCACCAACTAAGGTTGGCAGACACACAGGCTGGCGCGAAC
>CAXAMN010022978.1:0-16173 GCA_963970005.1 Durusdinium trenchii | reverse complement strand
GGGGGGGGGTTGGGGGTGAAAGAGTGACTAGGGCGTACACCGTAGAAGTGCAGACCGCTAGTGTCTTTTATGCGCAGAGTTCTATCCTCTTCTATCTTGAGCCTTATGGCAGTCAAGTATGGACACACTATATAGGCCACTGGAGTGGAACCCTGTACAGGTAGGCTCTACTTTTCAGCAGGCACAAGATTCATGTCCACTCCTAGCCTATTGCGTATGTCGCACACTCTTTTTCTACCGCAAGGCTAAAACAGTCCAGCTAGCTCTAGTAAGCTTAAAAGAAAACTAAGGTGCCATGTACTTACCTAATCCAGTGTATTACACACTTTAGAAAAGGTAATCTCAAAGCTACTAAATACAGTGAGGGAGCAATAGCTGACTCACCTCAAGTACAAATTCAAAAAGAAAATGTACCTCGGCTGGAGACTGTATTGTTCACAGGCGGAGATACCATGTACCGGCGCTCACTAGCTCTTAATAGCCAGAGCTGAATTAAACTGAAAAAGGGAAAGCGGCTTTCTTCTCTACAGAGACCTATAAAAGAATTAGACGACACTCGCGTAACAAAGAAACAAAAGTCAAGACCGCGCAAATGCAATTAATTCAAAATGCCTTGCAATTTGCAAGGAGCGTACGGTCCGAGGAATATTCTTCTCATAAGGTGGTCTCGGCCGCTTTCATACACAGACAAAAATAAACTGCATCAAAAGGACTCTCTCACATTGACATCAAAAACACAAGGAAGGAGACATCGGCAAAATGTATGTACAAAAATCTTGCACTACAATTGCAAATCATGAAATGACTTAATCATCAACCGTGAATGGTTGTCCATTAGAGGTCACTTCATAAAGAGCGGCTGTGGTAGTTATCATCAGTTCTGAAAAACTGTCCATATCTACCTGCAGATAATATTCGTTTGGAAAACTATATTTATCTGCACGCTAAAGCTTGTAAACCTGGAATGCAGGAGTATCTTCTTTGACAAAAAGTTTCTCCTTATTGCAAACCAGAGTTCATGAAGCTGCTTGATCAGAAGTTTGCGGCCTTCCTTTCCTTTTATTCTGCTTCTGTCTCTCCTTCCTCCGCAAGTTAGCCTCTCGAAGAGTCTCGCCCGCGCGATAAAGCTTCCTGTCGCCAGATGAAAGGGAAGCTGGTCTGAGTGAAATAAACATTGGACCATGACTGTCCTCGTCAGAGGGTCTTGAACACATAACCTCCGTGTCAATCATAGCAAAATTCTCAGAAAAATTACAGATGAACTCCTTCGTGTCCACTGTGGAATCTGTATATTCCTCTTCACTCATTGAATGACCCCATTCAACAATGGTAGACAAACACGTATCGCCAAGCCTTGATCCCTGGTATGTCTCTTTTTCTTCTGTAGAGTATTCCTTCCAGAGTTTCTCAAAGTAAACTTCACACTGCTTAAGGACATGTGAAGATGAACTGTAAAATGTTCTGGGAATAGGTGTTTTGATACCAGGATCTGCCTTTACACGGGCTTCTGAAAACCTGCGGATCCAATGCTGCATGGCGCTGTAATAATAGTTAGCCATTGGCTGCCTTTTGTACCCAGACATTCTGTAGGCCAAACTATTTGCATCACCAGAAATGATGTCCACCTCATATACAAAACACTCATAAAGCATCAATGCTGTCTGTTCTCCTGTCAATAAGTGGGCATCCACTGCACGGTGTGTGTCCACATGATAATTACAGACTCTGATTTTATGCATGTTCGCTCGAGTAAGTGGAACACGCTGGTCTTTAGGACCATAGTCCTCAAATTCAAAGTCTGCGTCCTTGAAATCTTGACGAGGCCTTGTTTCTCCAAAACAAATCTCATAGATAGCCCAAGTTACATCACGCTGTTGACAGTGACCAAGGTCTTGGTCATGTCCAGCAATGACCTTGATATAGCCATCTGGTGCAATTCTAGCCATCACTGCAAGATTCTCCCAATCATTGAAACAAACTGTCCAATTCTTTTGCTCAAGAAAATCCTTGGCAGGAACAAGGAGATGAGCTTCCTGGAGAATCACGACATGTGCGCGTAAAAAGAAGAGCATGTTGAAGAAAAGGTTGTTTTCAAATTGCTCATATTGAAGTGACATGTCACTCTGTTTGCGTGGCTTCATTGCACGATCAAGTCCTTGGAGAAACCTTGGTGTGGTGTATTTCTGACCACGAACCATGTTGCCATAGTTCCAGGATAAAAACGTCAAGGACTCTGAGCTGGCCAATAAGTTGGTTCCATATTGTTCTTCTATTCTTCCCTTGAGGAACCTTCTGCACAGCTCTTCATAGAAGGTGACAAAATCCCAACTGGGTCCCTTGGGACCATATGATTCCAGTTCCTTCTTAAGTTCCTTCTTCGTATCCTCCAATTCTTCTCGAGCATCTTTCAAGGGCCTTTGGATCGACCTGATACTTGCCATCCAAATGACTGATGCGATCATCATTGATGAAAAACCTCTTCAAATCATGCTCTGAGTCGTGTTCATAACAATCAGGTGGAGGTACTGGACAGACATTTCGAATGGATCGAACAAAATCATCCTCGTTGATCCTCGACTGATAATGAGGATGGGAAATCTCACCTTTTCTGAAACAAACATGGTTCAGCAATCTTGCGTGAGTTTCCCTGAAAAAATACTTTGGTAAAGGCCAATACCTGGAACTCCTGTAAGCTCTCCAAGCAACTTCAGTGGTGAGACATGCAACTCATAGGTATTGTCATCATCCACTGTAGCCTTGTCAACAACTACTTCAGATGGAAAGGATTCTTGGATTTCAGCCTCCAATTTCTTCTCTCCATCATCCTCTCTGACCTCTTTTATCTTCTCCACCGCCCTTTCCTTCTCCTCAACGGTTGCATCATCTTGAACTTCTTCGTGAAAATGAGGATCAGGAATCTCATTCAGGCGGCTTCTCTTAGATTTCCGCTGACCTGAAGTATCATCAAGGTTAGCATCCTTCTCACCTGATGGTAAGTACGATGCAGCTGAGTCCTCACCTATCTCTCTTGACAGAAAGTATGGTGTTGACTCCTCCTTGGCTTCCTCCTGGTCAACTTCCATCTTTGGTTCCTCTGAAGGAAAAATACCTGCATTCTCATCAAAAACTTCTTAGGTTCAACTGCAGGATCTTCTTCAAGAACTTCCTCTTCCATATCTTCATCTTCCATCAACGTCATACTACCAGTGTAGATTCCACCAGCGATAGTGGAGACTCTTGTGTAAGGAGGAACTTCTTCACCTGCCTCAAAAGCTTGTTCTGCGACATCCTTGGTGAGCAAGTCCTCTACAAGATTTTCTCCCATGGTCCTTGGAAGAGGTTCTGAGGTCTCATGAAAATCTGTCCTCTCTGAACTGAAAACTTCTGTTGCCTTCTCATTGTCCTTTTTGTCCTTGAAAAGATGAGTAATCTTCACTGCTTCTCCTTGTAGCACCTGATCACCTTCTCTATACTTGTCGACAATGGAGCGCCATACTGGCACATTATCATCATCAAAATCAAGCTCCATGTCATCTGCCAACAAGTTTGAGATGTTTTGAGCTGCCTGTTCTTCTTCTTCTTCATGTTCTCTGGCATGCTCCTCATCCTTCTTGATCTTGAAGACACCCTTCAAGATATCTTGTAGTACCTTTAAGTTCAGCTTCGATGATGGCTCATACGTCCCTGAACTTACAGGCTCAACTACAACACGAGAGCAAGAAATCGCCTCCAAGAACTTGGAATTGTATTGGCCTTCAAACTCTTCCTTCTTGATCATCTCATACAAGGGATCAGAAACTGCAACACGCGCCTGAACATATTCACGAAGTTGATAGCATGCATGTTGCACAAATCTGCTATTGGAGTTGTGAATAAAACTCTCTAAATGATTCCTGTCACGGTCAATCAAATACCACACCACTCTTGCAGAAAACCGGAATTTCTTGAAGTTCATAGCAAAATGTGTATGATACTTCTCTGGATTCACTTCTGCTTGTAAGGCGGTCTCTGAAGTCTTGTAAACTGGGAGATTTGTGTGTGGATCCAGGATCATAAAATCTTCCCACAAGACCGAATGCTGAAGAACCCACTTGGGAAGCACCTTGATGAAAAAGTCACAAACAAGTTCAGACAAAAGGTGCATGACACGGCCAATCTCTTCCTCCTGCTTGAAACGATAGTGCAATTTGGCAAACAAAGGATTGTTAAAAGCTTCCTCCACTGAGTTGCCAAAATTATCCCACTGAGGTTCTGGAATGCCAAAGTTCCAACCCAGCAATTTGGGATCTCTGCACATATCCAAGAAGCTTGAAAGTCCTGAAGAGCCAAGGCCATAGTCTGTCAGAATTTCAGCCCAGCGGCGTCCATTCTCCCAAGCACGGATGAAGAAAAACTGTTGGTATCCAGTTTGCGCCAACTCCATCCACTGAGAAACTCCAGGTTCAAAACTTGGTGCATACGTCTTGGGGTCTTCCTCTGTTCCATAAACACTTGGACGTAGCAACTTGTACCTTCTACAAAAATATTCTCTCTGGTGTCTTGTCAACCTGTCCCAATCCCTCACTAGAATCACGTCTTCTCCAGTGCTCTGGAGTACACGTGTTCCTATGCGATCATGGAGTGATACCATGCCAATGTCATATACCATCCATGGGTTGAGAACCAGGTTGTTGACATTCTGAATGAACCATGTCATCTCTCGCTCAGCAACATGAGCAGAGTCATCTTCTTCATCTCCTTGAGGTCCTCCAGAAGTCCTTGCTGTTGAGCCTCTTGAAGTGATGTCCTTCCAAAGGTGGTCAAAGCGAATCACTTCCTCATCAGCCTTCACCAGATTTGCCTGATCCTTGCTCAAAACTAATGGGTGTACCATAAACAATGACCTCGTGGTAGCACCATCTCCATTGATAATCAACATTGGAGCACTATAGCCTAAGATACTCCAAGGATCACGATCATCAATCTCCTTGGGTGGAATTAAAGACCATCCAGGTGGCATCTGATAATGGCCTTCAGGCATCACCTGACGTGACCTCAATCGTGAACGATTGTACTCACGTGCAGGGTGATTGTCATAGCTGACAAATCGTGCAATAGCACCTAAGTTCAGCTCATCCAACCAAAGAGACATATGCCTCTTAGCTTGTTTTGTCTCAGGCTCATCGGCATTAATCCTCCTGAGAAGTTCTCTGGCATATGGCTTGTCAATAGAGAGTCTTGTGAACAAGGCTCGCAATCTTTCTTGTTGCTCCTTCTCTCTGTTGATCTTCTCCACCATCTTCTCTGCTGGCAGAGGATTACTCAACTCCTTAGCTGGCTCTGGAGCATCTTCTGGTCGTGGTTCATCCACGCAAATGTCCAAGTATGTGGGCTCTACATCACAATGTGCAAGCACCACTCCATTGTTGCTGAAGTACAGAGGACGTCCAGCCTGAAGCCAACGAATCACGTCAAGCTTCACATACAAGGGCTGATCATAGTTCCTTGGAACCACTGTACCTGGACCTAAAGGAATGTAAGGCGAAGTTTGTGGATTGCTGTACATAAAATGAACATAAT
The DNA here is from genome assembly GCA_963970005.1 of Durusdinium trenchii. Lineage (NCBI taxonomy): Eukaryota > Dinophyceae > Suessiales > Symbiodiniaceae > Durusdinium > Durusdinium trenchii. The sequence goes on along the minus strand of CAXAMN010022978.1, from coordinate 10,614 downwards.
CTCTTCCTTCACCTCTATTCCTCCTATTCCAACTTTGAGGGTCTCTCATCAAACCATAACTCTCAATGCTGGCCCAGTTCTCCTTCCTGGTAACATGAAAAACATGTCCCAAACATCTTGCCTCAATAGAAGTCAATCTATGATTCAACTTCTCTGGACTGATGTTATACGAGAGTCCTGTATGCCCTTGGTTCACTCCCACACGCATGGAGAAAGGCATATCGTATTGATTTCCTGTGTTGCGCCAAACATTCTTGTCCAAGCGAATCACCAAATGAAATCTTTGCTTCTCATCGCTATGCAATATAGCAAAGAAGGCATGAGGATAAATACTGAAAGGTGATGGCATACGAGCAGTTCCCTCTGTGATCAGAGGCATAAGCTCTATCATTGCCCTATTGTCCATCAACCTGTCGAGAGAACGATCATGTCGTAGCATATAGTTGAGTCCTGTGGCGATCCTTCCATATTCGTTGTGCCTCCACGAGACTCTTGTTGCCACGAACTGTCTGCTTCTCTCATATTCATCCTCTTCCTCTTGGGTGACATAGCCAAGAGCGTATCTGGCAATCTCTGCGAACCACCGTACTCGAAAGTTAAACTTAGCATGGTTCTCAGGTGCCAAACACATTGCAAGAATGTCAGCTAAGATCAATTCATCCTGCTCTGAGTTCTTATGGAACTCAACCGGCGCACGTGGGCGTCTCAAACGATTTGCCCAGTTCTGAGATTCTCCCCAGGGAACCTTTTGTGACCAGTTTCGAGCATACTCAAAGATGTTGACCGGATTGGACGCTCCCTGACCGGCCATCTCTGTTGATACAAAGTCCACCGGTCAGAGGCCAGTGTCCTAAGTCTTAGAAATGACAGGTAGTCAATGATGCAAGGCAATAGTCTTCGAAAGAAAAGTGCTGATCTTGCCAAGCTAATTTGAGCCGCAGGCACAAATTCATGAAAGAAATTCAAATTTCTCTCAAACAAAAACACATGCATTGAATTCTCTCCTCTCACTCTCAGTTCAAAGAATCTCCAAGATAAAACACATCATGTGAAAAGTCAACATGTGTGCATACTGTAGGAAGCCATCCACGCATATATGCCTTGTGTTCAATAAGAGATCTAAAAGGTGGATGTGCATCAACTTCCTTTAAACAACCACTGCGTACTGCATCTATCAAAGCTTGTGGACTAGCAGACTTCTTAGTAAGACAGTCAGCAAGACACCACTGAGTGCGTATGTGTGACAAATCAGCAATTGCACCAGAGCATGCTTCCTTCCTAAGCATTTGGATCATATGAATAGTCTCCTGTTGCTCAGGAACATGAGTAGTACTAGCTGTAGTCACAAGATTGTTAGCATCAGTGCGCATGTGAATGTCAGTAGAGTAGCCTGTAATGTCCTTGATCAAGCCTCTAAGCATTTGGCAAGTGCCATAACACTTCATAAATGCATACAACTCTGCCACAGTTGTTGACAGGGTTGTTCTCTTGATCTTAGAAGATTCAAAGAAAATAAGTGAGCCTTTAGTGTTCTTCTGTTTTGCCTTCCTTTGCTCACCCATAAAAATGACCATAGCACGTTGAGAGGATTTGTCACTGTTGTTCCTGAATGCGGCATCTGGCATAGCAATTAAACGTGGACTACCTTCAAGTGGCCAAAACCGTAACTCCATTGGGTCAGTCACGATTTGTTTGCACAGCTTATTCAGGGCCTTGCAATCACCTATTGTAGGTCCTGCTGATGCTGACGCTGACCTCGAGAATTGGTAGCATGCTTGGAATTGTGTTCTGGATTGTAACCAGTTTATGCTGCCAAGAAGAGATCTGAAGGCTGTGTGCATGTCCTTGTCACACTTGTCCTCATCCTTCAAACCTTTTGGAATTATGATCTCAGTCAATTCCTGAACACAAAGGGATTGCTCAACTGAGATATATTCCTTCTTCTTGGTCTTCTCTTGCATCTTCCACGCAACACGTTGTCCAGTAAACATCAGGTCATTAGTGTCCTCATGTCCAATCTTAAACTGTGACTTCACAATCTCCTTGAACTGTTTCAAAAAGATATCATTACGTGTCACAAAAAGATCATCAACATGTAAACAACACATACCAATGGGTGACCTATTCTTAGAATTACTACCATGCACAGGGTCCATAAAATGCTCAAGCAACTCTTCCACAACTTCAGGTGTAAGCTGAGGCGTTTGTGTCACAGTATACGTATGTTCTACAGGAAGGAAAATACTGACAAGCGTTCCAGCTTCTTCCTCTAACGTCACTGTATTCTTCTCGTTTCGTATATCCTTGTTTGTCTCGAGAAGCCACCAAACACCTTTACGCTTAACTATCGAAGTCCTAAAACAAAAACGCGAACGCAGATACGTAGGTTCGGGAGTGCGAAGAGCTTTAGCGCGATACGCGACTTGAGCATGGCCATTTTCATATTTGTGCCAACCTGCCTTGTGCTCTACAGAGTCAAGGAAATTCTGGAGTTCCTGATCTACCACAGGAGTCCATTTTCCATCCTCTGCCTTAAGCTGGTTACGCGTCACCGTCTTCTCCGACCTATTTCCGTAACACACCGAAAACAGACGTTCTTCACAGAGTAAAGACCTACGAACTTCTTCCGCTGCGTCGTGGAATTCGTTCGGCGGCGCACCTGCTACGTAGAAGGATACCGGTTCCGGTTCAGCTGGCATCTCCTCTGACGAGTAGTTCACAGCCTTAGGAACCTTCAAACATCCGGAGTAGCAGACGTACGTGCACCGATCGGCTCGAGTCGGAACTAATCCGAGTGAGTGCAAAAACTTGTCGAGTCGATTCCACCAGCGACGAGGCGCATCACTCAATCCGTACACCGAACGGGTGCGCAATCCGACGAGATACGGCGGCAATCCGATGTCGGTCGGAAGTTGAACGTGAATAACGCGTCGCTCGAGGTCGTAAAGTTCCCCCTGAAGAAAGGCAGTTTTCAAGTCGATGTGTAACAAGTCCCAAAAAGAAGAGGCTGCATGCTGACATGCTACGCGAAAACCATACCTGGTCGCGGTTGGCAAGTCCGTCTGAAGGTCCCATTTCTGGGCATCTTGGAAGCCTCGACAGACCCATCTGGCCTTAAACTTCTTAAAATTACCATCTTTGTCAATCTTGATGGTCAGGACCCATCGACCGGTAACATAGTTATCGATCTTGTGCTTTCTTCTGTCACGATACTTCATCGCAGTAAAATCTAGAAAGCTGCGAAACTCCTCTAGTTTAGCTTGCTTGATCTCCTTCGCATACTTCCGGAGCACTTCCGGAGTAATCACACTCTCTGCCTTCGGCGTCTTCTTCGCCGTGGTCTTCGCAAGATACTGGCAGAATTGTGAAAAGCCCTTCGGATCATACGAGTTAAAACTCGGAGGAGCTTGGTTCGGACCTATGATACAAAAATCCATATCGTCAAAATTAACAAAAAGATTTTTCTCATCGTCCAGATCCTTGTCTGGATCTTTCTCAAAACCTTTCACATCTTCTTCATCAAAAATCGGTTCTGAATCTGTCTCATTCGTATCAATCGTCTCATTGTCGTCATCTTCGACTGTGCTCGGAGGCACTGGAATGTCGGCTGCTTGTGGCTGATTCGAACTTGATGCTGTTGGATTCTCCGAATGTCCAGGAAAGAAATTCCTTGGAACAGACTTCGGAGGTGCCGGAATAGGTTCGTCATGTCCCGGCAACTGAACCTTAGAACGTTTGACCTGAAACTTCACCTTCGCTTTTGGCAAAGCATCAGTTGAATCCACAGAAAGCTTCCTCATGCGCTTACTGTGACGTTCGCGATTCTCCGGAACATATGGTTCTGGCTCCGGCGTGTTCGAATCTGGTGACGGAACGAACGGATGAACGGGATCCGTATCGATCGGAAAACCTATCGGTGGTTGACCCGGATCGTCTGGCGGACGGGATTCACTCGAAATCTCCGGCATTGCCTCTTCCGGATCGCTCGATGGATATCCGAGTTGCTCCAAAGGAACATCGGGATTTCCGAACTGATTCGGAACAGCTGCGGGACCTGTCGGAGGTGGTCCCGGAGGTTGTCCACCCTGGTGATCATCAGGGTTGCCACCCGGTCCATCACCAGGCGGATTCATGTCGTCATCATCTGGATCAAAATACTGCTGTTCCCCCGAGACTGGAATTGGCTCATAAGCCATATCATCATCCATTGGTGGTCCATAGTCTGGAGGTTGATCCCTTGGATCCTCTAGAGCTACTTCATCAGGAGTCACAAAGCGCTTCACAGCGCCTGTCGTCTCTGCTTCAAAAACTATCATACTCCAATGATCTACCAAAAACTGTTCATGATGAGGAGACAGTTGTGACACAAACATAAAGAAAACCTGATGATATTTTCCTGGCTTCCACATAATCAACACTGCATCATCTTCAGAGTTGAAGAGAGGATGCACTTTTCCAAAAGTACCACGATAAACCTTACATCTCTCAAAGTACATCTGTGGCAAGGTTCTTCGTCTGATCTCCTTCAGGCCTGGAATCAATGACACAATTCGAGAATCAGAGGATGTTGTCACATCAAACTCTGATCTCTGAGGTAGTGCATCTACCTGCCTCAAGGTTCTGATCAGTTCGGTAGTAGTGAACCTTTGTGGTAGTATATGTCGAAGTGGAACCGGAATTTCCGTCGTCTCTTCCGTTCTCACGGAATTCAACAAAATTGACTGATGAGCTTCTCTTTCTAACAAAAGAGCTGTTCCACACAAACTTCCAGAGTCAAAGTTCTCCAGAAGATCTTCAATCAGGAAACTCTGACGTATATCGGAAGTCTCACCATAAGGAAGGAAACGATTCATCTCAACCAAAAATGAAAATGGAAACTTCTTCCAGTCAGGATCCTTGAAGTACTGGTTGCTTCTAGTGGCTTGTACTGTTTTAGCTTGAAATGAACAGTCACCAATACCTTTCCATCCTTGGCAGGATGCATAGGAATGGAAAACTGTCACGTAACTCATTCCCTTAGGACAAAAACAAAAACAATTCATATCCACATCAAAGTTAAAGATCGGATTCTTCAAAGAAGAAATGAACTTCTGCAAAAACAAACAAAACTTGTTTCCTTTGGGAACAGTCACAAACACATGGTTCTTCCTTCTCAACTGCCACTCAATCACATTGCAACATAGCAACCAAATAGAAGCTCTATTTTGTTTAGGAGAAGGGTTGTTGATCACTACACAGTGGGGCTGCAATCTCTCAAGTTGCTGCCAAATACCATCTTGACCCTTCAGAGTGGAAAAGTTGTATCCTGCCTTGAAATCCATAGGAGATGCAACTCTCACACCATTCTTTGAAAGGAACCAAGATAATCCACTGTTTCCGTGAAGTAACTCAACAACATCAGGATGATCATCATTACAGAAGAAAAAGGACTGTTCTCCAAATTCGGCATCAACATACAGTTCGTGATCTTCACGTAAGTTCTCCGGATTCTCATCGTCTAATGCCGGTATGGAAACATCATGCCACTCATCGTGATCACGTCTTACCTTTGACTGATTCACACGTACCACTGCCTTACCAGTGTTGGCTTGGACCATCGCTCCTTCTTGTCCAAGTACTGTGGCACGAACCCAACGTCCTTTATCCTTGAACTTTGATGAATCCTGAGTCCAGATAAAGACCTTCTCTCCTTGGAAATAGGGACCGTCACTTGGCATAGTCCTTCTTGCAAGATCTGCTCGAAGGTCCTGAGCTTGTCGTGCTTCTTGATGAGCTCTCAAAGCTACACGTTGTAGTTCCAGATTTGTACGATCTTGTGCGGCTGCATTAGCTGACAATTGCTCAGGGCTTGCGGTCTCAAGGTCAAAAAGATCTGGTGGACGTCTTCCAGTTGCTATCTCTATTGGTGAATATCCACTGATAGTCAACTGACAATTTCTTGCCCAAACTACCTTCTTGACCACTTCTCTGACCGTAACACCACGAAAACGTGGGTCATCCAGATCTACCTTCATAACATGCCACATACGTTTGAACAAACGTACAGCTGTCTCAGCTCGGTTTGGCCAAGGAGTTCTTGGTCCACAAGGACATTGTTGTATACCATGGAACCTGTAGTATTCAACAAAAGCATCTGTGAAAAAGGCTTCGTCTCCTACGATGGCCTTCGGAACACAATTGTTCTCATCAGACCATTGCCTCAATGCTTGGATGGTGGTTTGATCTACGAGGTCTTTCTGCGCCGTAGCCCAGAGAAGATTTGTGGCACCATCAAGAACAAGTAGAATGATATACTTGTTCTTGTGAAGTTCAACCTCACAATGATCAGCAAAAACAACATCACCAAAACATGAAGCTCTAATACCGGAGACTCTGGCTCGTGGCGGAGGTGCCACGGAAGTGTTACAAACACGGCAGTTCCTGACCACTGATTCATACTTCTCTAGAACAGAGTCAGGAAGCTTCAACATAGAAACACGCCTACGAAACTGAGTAGGACTCATATGGTAGTGCTTCACATGAAGCTTATAAAGCTCTACCTTGTCCTCCAGTCTCTGTAGCATCTTCCTATATGCCGGTGTCATTGCAACAACTTCACTACCAGGTAATGGGATTGAAATCCGCCTAGGCTCAAGAGCGCCATCACCTGGTTCAAGTGGTTCATGTTTATCACTTGATGGTCCTTTTGATGCTTTAGGACTTTCTACAAGTTCACCTTCTGGCCTCTCAGGTGGTTCTGAGGGAGCATACTCCTCAAGATCATCACCCTTTAAATCAGGTGGAGGCTCAGATGGTTTCGACTTGTGTCCCTTCCAAAATGGATCAAAACCCTTGGATGTATACCGAAACTTTGGCGGCACAGGCTTTTCCGCGGCGCTGGCTGGTACACCTTCCTTCTCTGAAGAGAAGCCTGGTTCCCTGTCCCTTGCAATGGGAACCTTCTCTGAGGAGGAGCGCACCACTGCATCGGGATCACCAATGCCACGGTGCTCAATGCCAGCCTTCCTGATCTTTAGATCTGGAATTTTTACATCTGGCTTAAACTTAAAAATTGTTCTACCACGCCATTCATAGCCAATTTGTAGGTCCTTCCATTTTGCCTTGCGCCAATCATCTAGCTTCTTGATTTCCTTTCCTCCTTCTTTCTTCTTGATGATTGTCAGTCGCAAGTCTTCCAGCAAGTCAGTGTCTACAGGACATGACTTAGTTGCTGGGAAAAGAACCTTTCTGTAATCCTTGTGGTGACGTGTCAGTTCTCTCTTGTGAACATCTACTTCCCAGTAGTCAACCACAGGATATGCATGCTCGGCGTGATCAACAGAAATGTGTCCATATTCATAGTGAGTGAAGTGAGAGTAAAAACTCTTCTCGCGCCGAGTCTGTGGACACACGTCAGACAGATACCATGCAATATCTTGGAAGTCCAAAACAAGATGAGTACTGGCTGCAACCTTCAACTCCAAATATTTGATACCAAGAGGCACCGATGTAAGATAAGCATGTTGAGGTGTCAGCCTGAGTTCAAAGCCTAAGTTTCTCATCTGTGGCAAGCTCATAAGCAAAGGGACTTCTCCTTCTTCCACTATGTCGAACTCTGTATGGTGGATCGCCCATGCGCGATCATACATGTAAATCACCAGTTTCTGAGAGCAAGTAGCCTTCTGAGAATTGGCAAAGTAAAACTTGCTCTTGGTAGCCTCAAAAGAGTACCATAGTCCACAATTTGAGTGATTGTCGACATAGTTACAAAAGTAATCGACTGCTCGCCTTGATCCCATAGCTCTAGTGCATCCAATGTCCAGGATTGCAATAGTTGGCGGGAAGCGATTCTCAGTCAAAAATGAAATAGCCTGCATCTCTTTCACTTCTTCCTCAGCGCTCATAAGCGCAAAGCCATCAGGAGCACTTGTGAGCATCTCCTCTGACAAAGAGTACCTCACTGGGGCACTCATGCCATCGAAGATCATCTCACCATTATTGACCTTACAGTCAGCTTCATCTTGACATGAGGTCATCATGCCTGACAGCAAGTTCACCTCACTGTCATGGACTTCAGCTGCTGTTGTCAAACAATGAGCAAAGAAACCTTGGTGGCTTCCTGATGCTTGTGAAGATCTTGGCGGTGCAGGCAAAGAACGTGGCTGTTGTTGATTTGCATAGTTTGCATCTTGTTTGCCATCTCCTTTATCTTTTCCTTTTCCTTTCTTGCCTTTTCTCTTGCCTTTTCCTTTTCCTTTGTGGGAAAACCATGCTTCTTCAAGCTGTTGCCAAAAGTCATTGGCATCTTCATATTCTCCTTGAAGATAGTCATTCATATCTTCGGCAAGAATGGCATCATATGCTACTTGGTTTGACTCCCAAGTGTCCTCATAAGGATTCTCTTCAAAATACTCATCTGGATAAGTTGTCGGTTGCTCATCAGCAAAATGGCCTTTACCTCGTCTCTTTCCTTTTCCTTTTCCACGAGGTCTGAAAAATCTGCGGCCTGATCTTCCTTTTCCTTTTCCTTTTCTTCTTCCTTTTCCTTTGCCTTTTCTGGCTCTTCTTCCTTGGAATCTCCTCTGGAACCAAGAGAAGTTCTGTTCATCATATACCCAAAAGACATCGTCCAGGGCATCAAGAAATCCTTCTATTCTATCTTCTTCATCTTCGGCCCAATAGCCATGTGTACCATCGAGTTCTCCTTCTTCAAGTACAAGGAATGATCTTCTACCTCCAGCACCTGTCGGCTGCATCAAAGGATTGTCTACTGAAGTCTTTGTCGTACAGAACATCTCAATGAAGACTGTCCTCAACTCTACTGTGGTGTATTGCTGCAGGACCCTACCACGATGAGTCATCAAAGAGGTCAAAGTGTTCCTCTGGTCCTGAGACAAATCTGCAAGTGACAGCATGAGTAGGGCAATTAGATTTTCTCCCAAAGGAAAATCATTCTGATGAAGAGTTCTCAGATTGCCATTGATGTTCTGCGTGATCTCCTGAATTCTTTCTGCTGTTGGAGCTACTCCAGTCACCATTGCATCAGCCTGCATCTGAGCTTGTACCTGAGGATGTGCTTGTGTGACTGGATCCAACATGTCCATCCAACTGCTCATAAGCCTTTGGAGTAAGATCTGAAATCTTGTCATCCATTTCATCATGTCAGCTGATCCGCGATTGAAGCGCACGAATTGCATGAACCTATACAGGAATACATTGGTTGATCCCTTCACGAAATATGGTCGTAGTACTCGTTTGAAGTAATCTACTCCAGCTCCTGGTGGATCATTCGCCTTCAATGCATCTCTGTCTAAAACACGCTTGTATACAGCTGCTTCTCCTTCTAATCTGTTCCTTAATGCTGGTCCTCTCTTCTCATCTTCCAGCTCGGTGATATCGCACCAATCGTCTATGGCATCCTCGTAGGAAAACCATGAAGTCTTTCCATCATAAGATGGGGGCACCTTTGTAGTGACCTGTGTTGTCATTGCTATAGCTGCTGGTTCTCTTCTCACATGCCTGTTCACATAGGCTGCTGGCTCATAAGCCACATCCGCATCAGGCTCTTCCCAGTCGTCTATCCAATCCATGGCCGTTTGCCTAAAAGCAAGTCTATGCCTAGGAAAGGAGCTCACCTGGGTCTTCCAGGATCACTGCTCCGCTACCACTGAAAGAGTGACTAGGGCGTACACCGTAGAAGTGCAGACCGCTAGTGTCTTTTATGCGCAGAGTTCTATCCTCTTCTATCTTGAGCCTTATGGCAGTCAAGTATGGACACACTATATAGGCCACTGGAGTGGAACCCTGTACAGGTAGGCTCTACTTTTCAGGGGGGGGGCGCAGCCCCCCCCCTATGCAGCAAGAATAAAGAGTTTGTTTTCTGAAAGAGTGACTAGGGCGTACACCGTAGAAGTGCAGACCGCTAGTGTCTTTTATGCGCAGAGTTCTATCCTCTTCTATCTTGAGCCTTATGGCAGTCAAGCATTGACACACTAGATAGGCCACTGGAGTGGAACCTGTACAAGTAGGCCTCTACATTTCAGCAGGCACAAAATTCATGTCCACTCCAGCCTATTGCGTATGTCGCACACTATTTTTCCACCGTAAGGCTAAAACAGTCCAGCAAGCTCTAGTAAGCTTAAAAAGGAAACTACGGTGCCCTGTACTTACCAATTCTAGTGTGTTACACACTATAGAAAAGGTAATCTCAAGGTATACTAGATACAGTGAGGGAGCGATAGCTTACTCACCTCAAATACAAAGCCAAAAACAATGTATCTCGGCTGGAGACTGTATCGTTCACCGGCGAAGATACCATGTACCGGCGCTCAATAGCCCTTAAATAGCCAGAGCTGTCAATCTTTCAGAAAATTCTAAATTCAACAGGAAAGCGGCTTCTTTTGCACAGAGACCTAGAAAAGCAGTAAACGACACCCGCGTAACGAAAGAACAAAAATTTTAAGACCGCGCAAAATGCACTGAATTAAAATGCCTTGCAAAAATGCAAGGAGTGTACGGTCCGAGGAATATTCTTCTCATAAGGTGGTCTCGGCCGCTTTCATACACAGACAAAAATAAACTGCATCAAAAGGACTCTCTCACATTGACATCAAAAACACAAGGAAGGAGACATCG
>CAXAMN010022977.1:0-19672 GCA_963970005.1 Durusdinium trenchii | reverse complement strand
GTAGCCCATGGTCGCATACCTCATGGTCCGCTTCTACTTATCCTAGTTACAACTAGTTATACGTAGGTTTTAAGTAGTTGATAAGTAGGTTAACTAGCTGAATCGACTCTGTTTTTTTAAAATGAGCTACTTATATCCACTGGTATGTACTTAAACCTACAAGTATACTTGTGTTTCCTTATTTCTACTTATTTCGACTTAACATTCAAATGGACTTTCAATTCGCCAAAGCAGAATGAATAGACCTCATGCCGGATGTTTCTTTTGGCGCCCCAATAAGCAAGACTTGCGACGGTCAAGAGGCAGCAAGTCTTCATTTTCTGCTCATCATGCCGGATTTGTTTGGCTAAAGATCCCCACCCGCACAAAGATCCTCCGATCAAAGCTCCTCCGGTCAAGGCTCTTCCGGTTAAAGCCCCAGCAGTCAAAGCTCTGGGGCGCAAAGACCCTCCGCCCAAAGATCTTCCGCCCAAAGCTCCAGCTGAGCCGCCCTTACAGTGCACCACCGCTATTGGATAGAACCTTTCTTTTTGGGGTGGGATCTATGTGATTACGCGTGTTTGTTACAGATCCTGATTCTGCCACCGGTTTTGAGACGATACTGCCCACGCACCTTTACAACCTACCAGCATGCAGCCCTGTTCGCCACTAGCTCTTGTCTTCAGTGGTTCAGTGTTGGAATTCATCCTTCCGGAGTCCACCTCGCTTGCGGCGGATGCCGGGCAGAAACCAAAATAACCAATCGTAGCATCATGCCTTGAACAGATTTTTACATAGAAGGGGGAATAAGCAGCCGACATTGGGCCAAAACAATGTAGCAAATCGTTACAAACTGCAAATCCAACTAGAAAATTAGAACCAGAGGGCATCCACCAAGCTGCGTTCAGGCGACTGTGCGTTTTGTCCCGGACCAAGCCTTGCAAGAGGCCACCAGAGGAGACAAGACGCATAGGGTTGTTGGAGAAATTGGATTGCCTGTCTTTGTTCGGGCTGTTTGAGGAGGGAAGACTTGCATTGATGAGTTCAAGTCTATTGTGCACAGGGCAGGTTGTGTGTATCATGTTCATTGGTTTGTGCTTGCCAACGGGTAAGAACAAGTTGGTTGGCCCAACTTGATATCCAAACCACTTGACCGATCCGGGTTCAGTTTCATTTTCCCTCAAAGCGCCAGGGTTGGATCTTTGTTGGCTCGGCCTAGCATCAGTGGTTGGAACCCCAGCGGAAAATGAAGAGAGCGAAAGTTTCAGTTGACTGAAGACAGCGAAGATTTCTATGAAGTGTGAAAAGAGTCAAGATTGCAGTTGGCCAGAGCACCTTCACTTAATTGCCGAGTGAATAGAGTGAGTCACAATATCCAGGGTCAACTTCGCATTTATTTTTCTTTGTGAGAGTGGCTCAAGTCTCCAGTGACTAACGGAGCGAAGGTTTCAGTGCTGCTGTCACTCCTGCAGTGAGTGGTGTCATCATGGTGGCTCGCAAAGCACACCAAGACAGGAAAGCCAAGCAGGTTGAGAAGAAAAGCAAGGACTTGAAGCACGACTTGAAAAAGATGACTTGCAAAGCCACAGGGAAGACTGAGGCTCAGACAATGAGTTCTATCAGTGCCTGGCTTGAGCAGCACCCACGCGCTACAGCGCACTTGTGGCAATCAATAACGATGGGTGCCTATGACCACTTGGACAACCCAGGCATGGAAGATGAAGTCAATGAAAGATTGCCGAGCTACATGAACAAGTACCGCCTCCTAAGCAAGGAGATATCTACACGTTTGATCACCAAGCTTCGGCCTGAGTGGCAGCAGTGGCTCCAAAAAGTAGGCAGCAAGAAGACGAAAAAGGAAGATCTTGCAGAAGTCCTTGCTTTCTTGCTGCACGTGGAGCCAACGTCAGCCTTGCCGAGCAAGAAGGTGGCTGCATTGGATGAATTCGCGGCCTCTCGTTGGGAGAAGTGCGGTCGCCGATGTGAGAAATGGACCCCGACAGACAAGACCACTTTGGAGGACCAGGGTTCACAGCAAGGCTTCTTTCATTTCACCTGATCACACTGAAATGTGGCTTTCCAAGCGTTTTGGTCTCATCATCTTGCTTTGAGATTGTAGCGCGGGAAAACCAAATTGAGTCACACCCCTCGGTCTATACAGAGGTCTGTCAACGGTTCACCAACGATTCCCCCCCCGCATTGATAGTTGGGAAGGCCGAGCCGCAGGACTTTTGGTGTGTTCCAGAGCACCTCTACTGGCAGTACGTAGAGAATGCCGACGGCAAGATGGAAATTCGGTACTTGAGCGGCGAGGTCGTGACTGTCCCTGCAGAGGTGTCTGGCGATGTTGAGATGAAGAATGGCTCGTGCTTTTCCAAAGCCTTTCTGCAGAAGGGCATGATCAAGGTCACTGTCATGGATTTGCTCAAGCTTGCAGAGAATGCTGATGTTGCCAAAGAAATTGAGCCACCACATTTTGTGAAGGAAGTGAAGGACGATGGGGACGATGGGCCAGAGACTCCAGAAAAGGTGGCAAAGACGGAGAATGCTGCCAAAGTGAAGCAGGAGGTCAAGCCAGCTCCCCCTGCTGGGAGCGGCAAGCCGCTTTTGTGAGGGATGTGCCCGAGTTCATCGTGTCACTTTGAGATCCATATGAGTATGGGCTCATTTATTGGGGTTGGGGTTGGGTCGCGCGCTGTGATTTCCAGCAATTCTAGGGGAAGGTTCTGCCAGGAAAAGGCTCGTTGAGATCTTCGGGATTGTTCGCACTAAGTTTTTTGTTTGTTGAATCAGCTCTGCCCGAGAAAGAACTTTAAGTTTTGCTTATTGGGGCGCGGGGCACTAACCCACAAGATGACTTGAAGCAGGATGAATGCATGCAGGTTTCATGCGTCAGCTGCCATTGCTTTCTCACAGCCATTTCTGTCTCCGTGCCCTTGCCTGTTGCAAGATGCCCGTCAAACGAAAGTTTAGCTCTTTACGAGCAGGCTTCTCCACGCCCGGGCCTCCCAGTTAGCTCTTCGCGTTGTCATTGCGCGCACAAGATTGCTATTCAGGGCGACCTTGGACTTGGACAGCGACGATGTGCCATCTCATATACCAATGTCTGGCGTCTCAGTTTTGAACTTGCATAAAAGTGCTGCGAGTGTCCGCGCCAATTAGGGTGGATGGGGATGTGGCCTCAGACGCCGTTTGCGCGCCTGCTTGTTCGGAAGTCATAATCATCTCTGACGGAGAGTCAGAGTCCTGTGAGGAGATTTTTGCACACGCAGCTCAGATGTTGTGGGGTGTATACAGTGTGTTTTTGTTTTGGCACCGGTGTCTTCTGACAGGACAGCCGGCTCCCAAGACATGGTGTTTGCGACAGCTCGGGGGTCGTTTGGGCATGGGCTCCTGCAGTTGAAACTTTGAAACCAAAGAGATCGGCCGTTTGGGACATTGAACTGGTGCAGGCCTTATTGAATGCGCGTATGTGTTTATAGTATGCACGCATATTATGTAGAGACTGAGGCTTGAGATACTTGCTCGCCACGTCCAGGTGCCTCCACTCGTCACTTGGTCTCCTGGACGAACCGACGCTCAAACTCAGCTGCTCCGGGGCTCTGCTCGGCTTCGTGCATTTGGCACATTGCGCCCTTCAGCCAAAAAAGAAACGTGATGCATTGCTTCTTAGATGAAACTTCTTTCACCAGGTTGCCACAAGACTAGCCATGTGGCGAACATACACTACCTAAGCAAGAGAGGGAAACAGGACCAGCAAACGCAATGTCGACGCATTCGGTGCCCGGAGCAAACCAACGGTTTTGCGTTTTTGGGGTTTGCAAGAAACAGGTTTGTTTCGTGTTGCCTGATACCTGCCAGGACTTGGCCAATCAGATTTTCTGGTGGTCTAGGTACCGGGCCATCATGCCACGTGGCCCATGTCCTCCTCAAGTCCTTTCACCTGCTGTCGCTGAATTTATGGCAGGCGTGCTTGATCCGCTTTTTCCTTTTGGATTTGTTTTTTGGTTCACCTGCTTTGACAAAGGCTTGCCACAAGGATGGACTTGCAGCAGGGCCACGGTCACCCCTGCAGAGTTGTGGAGAGTTTGCCCCTGGCTGTCACAGCAGGCATGGGTTGACTTGAAGAGCGGCGGCGGGAGGATTCCAAGTTTGTTTTCCGTTCCCAGGAGGGATGCTCCAGGAAGTCAGCCCTGTCCTTGTTTGCTGGCATCGCCGGGCTTGAGCTTGGCGTAGGGCAGCCTTAGCCTTACTTTAACACAGAACCTTTGGTTGCGCACAGGGTTTCAACTGTCCAACTAGCGCTTGCCAGCCATGCTATTGCAGGTGGTTTGAAACCAAAACATGGGCCAGCTCCTTAGACCTACACAGAGACATCCACTTGCGCGCCGCGCAAGTCACGCCTCAGGTCGAAGTGGATCCAACTTGCCAGGCTATCCTAACAGCTCGTATGGAGAGTGGATTGCTACCAGCCGCTCCTCTAGTCAGTGATGTGACCCAGTACACTCCGACGCAGGATTTTTTTTGCCATTATTGCCGGCTGGCCATGCCCCGGCATCTCCATTGCTGGGCGTGGGCGAGGACTCCAGGATCATCGCAGCGCCCTTGTGTCAGAGGTCTTCAGGATGGCTGATCACGCGCGCCCGACCATGCCTTAGTTTTACATTCGATCAACACTTGGACAAAGGTGGTTTGGTTGACACACTCTAAGGAGAGTGATCCTCCTTGAGAACGTGGCGAACCTTCTTTCCAAATCCATGCGACCAGTCATGACATACTTAGTCCAGGACAGTGCAGCGCAGCGTTGTTGCCAGTGTTTACCTTTTACCCACAGCGCAGGAAGCGAGCAAGCGGGGTTTTCACATGAAATACACCAGCGCCTGTGGAGTAGCTGTTGGGGCACCAGCTTGGATCCCTAGAGCCTCTTTGATTTGTGGCCGGGATGTTTCTTTGGGCGCCCCAATAAGCAAAACTGGCGAAGGTCAAGAGGCAGCGAGTTTTCCTTCTGCTCTACAAGGATAAGAAGGATTTGCAGGCTTGCTTTGCACTCATGATGCAGTCATGTCGCCGAATTTTTTGAGCCCACTAGCCACTAGCGTTGAATAAGTATTCATCAAATGAGCAGCATTTGTGAAGGAGCTGGCCTATGGAGACCACCTTCACGAGGAGGTGGATGGTCACCAGTGGGACATCGAGATGGCGCCTCCATTGGTTAAGTGGCTTTTGCCCGAGCAAGAGTACGAAGCAGTGGCGCATAGATTGGTTGCTCTTGGCAATGTGGTGATGCCGGCCGTTGCTAATAGGGCCTTTCATTCTCTTCTGCGAAGCTTTTGAACAGCGGGAAGCAATGCAAGAATTAGATCAGTGGGAAGCAGTGCAAGATTGCTCACCTCACTGAACATATTGTACAGTACTACATGGTGTGCAGGCGGGCCGTTGCTAATAGGGCCTTTCATTTTCTATTGCAAAGCTTTTTGACCAGTGGGAAGCAGTGCAAAATTTTGATCAGTGGGAAGCAGTGCAAGATTGCTCACCTCACTGAACATAGTCGTGTACAGTACTACATAGTGTGCAGCATGCCTTTTGCTTCACAAAAGTCAAGTGGCCTCCGCACGGACTTTGGTAATGCCATCACATACTGCCAGATACCTGTTGTCCATGTGCCACATGCTGTATCCTTGCGCTTCATAGCCCAGGCCAGAAGATGGGCGTCCAAGCCGGGAGGCGGTGTGGGATGATGTTGGATTGTTCCAGGACCCAATAACGGAGAAGAAGGGGGTTTTAATCGCCACATGACACATCAGCGAGCTGAGATGTTCTTCTGCTAATGCTTCTCTAGAAGATCCTAGTTACAGCACCATCAACATCTAGTGATTTGAGTTAGCTTGTGATCGAGCAAGAGCCTTCGCAAGAGCATTCGCCACGGGTTCGTGTTTTCCACTTTTTTTTCCTATTTTTTCGTTCCTGGCCAGACGCATCAGATGATCCAACAGTTGGGTTCGTAGAAGTTTGCGTCCTCTTCCCATTCTTGTGCCAATGCTTCGCAGAAGGGTTCGCAGAAGGGCCTCTTCAACACGTTCGTGGCGAAGGTCCGTCCTACAGGCAGCCTTCGTTGTTGGGCTTCGTGCTAAGGCGCTTTTTGAGTTGAATCAGCTCCGCGTGAGAAAACATTTCAAGATTTGCTCATTGGGGCATCTCCAGAAGCGGGTTTTATACATCGTAGCTGCTTCAAACACTGTTTGGGGGCATGGGCTCCCCAAAAGCATTCCATTCTACAAAAGCCCTTTGGCTCAGGTGGCTGCGGGATCTACCATTTCTTTGCCGCAAAGCCCAGGTTGGCGCAGAGGAAGCCATCCACCAGTCTCCAAGTTGTGTGTTGTCGATTGGTCTCGCGCGAGTGTTTGTCTTGGGGCAAACAACAGAAGCCTCTTCGTGCCTTTTCATAGATGCTGTAATTTTGCATGTTTTATTCCAAAGCGGGGCCTCGCAACGTCCACGCAACAGATGGGTGGCCTGAACATAGGTGAAAAGCACTGGACATTGCAATGTTCTATAAATACATGCCCTTCCGAAAGAACTTCTCACAGCCCTAACTACAGAAAACCTTGCAGGCTTTGATGCATGCCCGCCTCTGGTGTCTGAGGCTGGCACGGAGATCGGCGCAGGACATACCGGTGATTGTTTAAACTGCGCGCAGTGCATATGGTGATATGTTGGGAACAGGTCTGAGGAAACTATCCATCAATTTTCGATGGTCGCGCAAAATATGTACACGTGCGCTTTGCCAGACATTTGCGCTTTGCATACCAACGTAGTCATTGCAAACTAGCCAGGAAAGGGAACCCTGCTTGTGAATGATTACTTGTAAGGGCGCAAGGAACAAAACCCAATCAAAAGACACATCCCGAAAAGGGAGCTCCAGCTGAGAGCGTTACCCACAAGCACTTCTACCAGTTTTCCCGCTTCCCACAACTCCCCACAAGTCCAGAATCAGAATGTGGCTCAGGGTCTGATGGTCAGGGTCAAATGCACCAAGACGATCCCCCGCTTCCACCCACTCCCACTCCTCAAAGTCAAAGGTTGGCGCAACATCCATCTGCAGGGGCCAGTTAAGAACCAGTTAACTATAGGGGCCTGATGCGGCTTTCTGTACCAAACACTTCCCTTTGTATGCGCAGTGTCCATGAACACAGCATGTCAGTCACAGGAAGATTCATCGAGCGGAGCGCTCTCCGATCCGCAAGTTGCTGCTTCGAGGGTTCGAGCGTCGGAGGGCCAGAATTGCTGGGACCATCGGAGAGATCCAGCAGTAGACACCCTTGGGGAAAGATGAGTGTTATGGTTTTAAGTCTGTGGGTATGGACCATTTGATTGGCCACCACATCTTCCACTGTGAAACAGGTTTGAGATGACCGTCTTGAAATGTTGCACCGCCTCCCACAAGGCTGCTGTCGAGTCGACTGCAGTATCTCCCCTTCCACCTCCTGCATGACCGCCACGCTGCTCGCGAGGATATCCGGTCTCTGCGGACTTCAATCTTGGAGCTCTCCTGGTCCAGAACCAAGGCAGTTTGGAGCGGTGACAACCTGAATGTCGGTGGTTGGCAGAGGTGGGGGTGTTGAGGTGTTAACTCTGGGTCGAGTTCTTTGATGCCAGCTCACTGGTCCCATACGCCACCCCATCCGGAATTATACTAATTGCCTTGTACTTTGCAAGTGAAGGAATCGTGGCAGTGACTCCCTCGAAAGAGTTGGGTTGTGACCACGATATTCTACTTTCAGGGATAGTGATAGGGCCAGATGAGCAAATCGCTCAAGTCTCAGCCTCAGCTGGTCAGCGGTGCCTGGAGGCTTGGGGCGAGGTGGTCAGCACGCCGAAAGATGTGTTGCAGTCCACCTCTGGGAGCATGCGGAAGGACTACCAGGAGCTGTACCGGGTGCAGGGAAAAGCAAGCATTTTTTATGGTTGCGGTGATGTTGAACTTGGCAGGGAATGCAATTTATGAATCATGTCCCGCCTCCAGACAGGAAGGTGCTTCTTGACCATCACCCGCGTGAAACCTATCTTAATTCTGTGGTTTAGTTCAAACCTTTCCCTTTGACCTGCCGCCGGGTGATTATATTTCCCCGCTCCAACTCTCACATCTGAGCCCTATACAGCTTCAAAGTCGACCAGCGAGGAGATCTTGGGTGAGGGTTTGGTGGCGCGATGGGAGTGTTCCCAAGGCGACGGGCAACTGCGCATAGTCATGGCTGCAGTGCGGCGGCCGGAGTGGTGACGAAGGGCTAGGCCCACTTGGACTGCAACCCCTTTTTTGTGCAGGGGCATCTTCAGCTCTTTAATAACCTGCCCAGAACGTCCTGTGCTTGTTGTCGATTAAGTCAGGCAAAGGATATATTGCCCCTCGTTGGTTATAGTTTGTGGTGACAACTTCACCCGCCATTTGCCGGGAAATCCGCCGGGAAAGTTTATTGTTTTTACCCGTTTCTTTGGCCTTGTCACTGTCAGTCGACGCACACCTCCACCTGACACCATCGTCCCTTTGCGGGGCCACGCCGAGCCAGGAGGAGATGTAGGAAGCCCAGAGCTGAGAGTAAGGTGGGTAATTACAACACATACCAGGGTTGAAGTCGTTTTCTGACTTCCGTGTATTCCTGTGTCTGGGCACTGAAATGAAGGCGCCAAGTTGGATCACCCTCCAGACTTGACCTGGTCCACAGCACTTGTCGCACTGCTGGGAAAACGTTGGCTGGCCCCCCCCCTATAGAAGTGTACAATAAGGATTCGTACATCTATTCGGGGCAAGCCCCATCATCAACCAGCTACAGAACTGCAAAAAGTAATAACATATATAATATATTCAACGTCGCCTAGGAAGACCCCTTTATATTTGCACACTAGCAGGCTTCCACTCAGGCTTTTGCGAACGGCCCCGTTGGTTGGAGCATCATTTGCAATTTTACCAAACCTGCCGGGTGAGGGTTGCTAATTCTATCAGAGCTCTTCTCTTCCTGCTTCTTCGCTTTCTCCCCCCCCTCGCCAACAAATGACAGCAAGTGGCAGAGCGCAGTGACACTGCCGGACCTCAACAGCAAGCAAGTGTCAGATTGCAGTACCGCACCGCGCCTCAACAGCAAGGGCCAGATCGCACTGGGCACTACCACAACAGATCGGGCTCGGCACTACCGAACCTGGCAACATTGCAGCGGGCGCTACAAAAGCCGCGTCGCGCACTCCCGGGCTTCAAGACGCAACGCACAACCGCGCAACGTAACCACAGCCACACAATACGAAATACACAACCACGACCATAAACAGAATATCTCACAATGACAAACACAGCCACAAACACACTGTAACCACAAGAACAGCTTCAACGCACACAACCACAGCCACAACGCGCAACCACACACACGACCACAAAAACCCAATCGCAAACACACAGTGTGTGTGGGGGGGCGCATTTTGCGTGGCAGGTGGTCACAGGCTAGCAGCTATAGCACTTTTTGGATGCCAACTGGAGACCCTGGCGACACCACAAAACTATCAATCCCAAACCAGAGGACCCACAAGAAAATTGAATACAAAGCCCACGACCATGGCGAACGTGCTCCTCACCATGGCAATTGAGTGAAATGTCATGGTGGGGATCACTCGAAGTGAAGTAATTTGTTCAGCTCATGTTGCACGCGGGGGCACTTAGGTAAGGCACCCAGGCATGGCATGTTGCATCCGGATGACCTGGTATTGACGGACTTTTACCTGTAAACTTAAAATACCGTATAATTCATTCTTCACATTGAACACCACGACTGCAACACATTTTTATGTGACTGCATTCTTTCTGTCATGTTTGTTTCACAAGACGTTCACACGTTTCACAAGACTGCAGCAAGTATCTCACGTCTAATCAATTTATCGTGCGCGCAAACACAACTCAAACCAACTAGTCCGCATCTAGAATGTGCTCTGACACCTGACACCGAAGTACTTGCACTGTGGCTTCGATAGCGACCCTAACTTAGTTAGTCCGCGTCTAGAATGCATCCTGACACCGAGGTACCTGCTAGAAGCTTCTCCTTACGGTAGTTTCCAAGAGTACAAGTCTCGTTTCCAGTACCAAATTCAACTTCATAAAGCTGAGCTCACACGTCCTCCAAACGCACTTCCAACCCAGGGTTCGGTTTGTAGGGGGTCAGAGGCAGCGGCAGAAGCATCAGCTGAAGCGGCCCAGCTGCAACCTTCCCACTAGGAAGCCATCGCCCCACCCCCAAACAAAGAAATCCCATATGGCGCAGGATTGGTGGAAAGAGACCTTGGATGTCATGCTTCAACGGGCCCCTTTGGATTTGAAACGCTGTCAGTTTCTTATCTTTCTTGCCGCGCAAGGCGTTTGGGGGTGTGGGTTTCCCTGTGAGCCACCTGACCTCCACCTCCGCACTCGCCCTCAGACGTCTTTCAGAACATTTTGGGGGGAGGGAGTGCCTCGGACAGAGTCTAAACTCATCTGCAGCCGACGAGGTCACTTTGTGGAAAAGGTGGGAGGTGTCCACCTTAAATGTGCAGTCTGGGGTCCATCTCTTAGCTCGACAGCTGTTGGACACATCGTGAAAGTATTGAAACACACAGCAGCTTTGGAACTGCGACTTGAGCTTGGTACAGTTTCAGTTCTTGGGGGGAGAAGAGGAGGCCCATGTGGAGGTATGAGCCAAGAGACAGTAAAGTCTGTGTGATCGCAGTGGTGCATTGCAAGGGTGGCTGTGTCATTGCCATTGCGGGGTGTTGTGTTTTTGTCAATGAGCTGCAGCAGGGGCCATGAGATGGCTCCAAGCAGGGGTTGAACGGCCACGTTTACGGAGGGACCACAAAGCGAGAGCGCAAAATGTTTTCAGAGGGCTGCCCAGCCTCACTAGCCAGACAATCACGCGCAAGCAAGCAAGCAAACCAAACAAACAAACAAAGACACGCACACATTCACATGCGCATGCACACACGCCGCCACACAGAAAGATCCCTTGCTGATGGACCGGCCACCTGACCCAAGGCATGAGCCGGGCCGTTGCCGAACCCTCCCACACAGGGAGTTTGTTGAGATTACTCGCGCCAAAGACTTGGGCTTGCTGCGACATTCAGAAACGGGGGAAGAAGTTTTTCTGGATGCGCATGAAGACACCGAATTACTTTTCGAGGAAAATGGGATGGCCTTTGTTGTGAACAATGGCAAGTCAGAATGGTGCAATAGTATCTTCCAATATTCTCTTTGGGAGACAACATCTCGTGACCCTGTGCGACGTTTTGTCGCACGGAAGTGGAGTGACTCAGACTTGGAGCTGCTTTGGCTGGAAGATGTGCGGAAGCAGAAGTCCGCCTTGTTTCCTCGTGTTGAGGACAATAGTTGGGGCTGTCATGGGAGCGCAAGACCATATGTTTAAAAAAACATGCGCGTAGTTCTTTAACGTTTCGTAGGTTTTTCTGCTGACAGTCACCAGTGGAGTGCTGCGCTGCGCGCTTTCGAGGAGTGGAAGCCACCTTGGCCGGGAGACTCGCCCACCTCAGTGCTGGCGTTTAGATGCCCTTCCCAAAGAGACGGTCCTCGTTTCTTCTGGCCCCTGGAGGTGTTTTGCCCGCTTTCTAGGGCGCGAGACATCACCAGGCAATGCCGACAAAGTTGGTGCCCCATGTTCGAGTCAATGCACGGTCCAGGGCTTTCCAAAAAGCACGTCTTGTGGAGTGAACGAACAGAGAAAGAGAACAAGA
This sequence comes from Durusdinium trenchii, assembly GCA_963970005.1. Classification (NCBI taxonomy): domain Eukaryota; class Dinophyceae; order Suessiales; family Symbiodiniaceae; genus Durusdinium; species Durusdinium trenchii. Next base: position 7,936 of record CAXAMN010022977.1, on the reverse strand, counting down.
GTGTTTCAATGCACCGTGTGTACGTTAGCACGCTTTTCGTGGTGACATTGTTGGCCCACTTCAGCCGGAAGCCTGGCAAGTCAACGGCCGTTGCTGGAGATGAGGCAAAGGCCGGCTTGCAGGAATTCATTGCCTGGCTGGCTCCTTCTTTGCAGTGCGCCATCAACTTTGACTTAGGAGAACACCATCCAACATACCAACTAGAGGTGGATGACGGTCAGGCCTCATTGGCAGACCTTTGCAAAAGCAACGGGTACAAGGCCAAGATGCCAGGCCAGATATGTTTCAAAAACTGTGGAGCCATGTTTTTGAATTTTTGGTGTTCATCATTCTTCTTCACAGAGCCAGCGTGTTTCAGTTTAGACCATGCAGGTGGCAGCAGCACCATCCCAATGAAAGCACGTGGCTGGCTACCATTGAGTGCAGTGCTTGCATTCTTGATGCAGCGCCCACAACTGAAGTGGTTGGCCGCTCAGCTTCTTGATGGGGTGGCAAGGAAGGCAGACACTTCGATTCCTTTTCTGAAGCTTCCGCAAGAATGCTTGGAAGTTTCATTCGAAAGCAGGCGCCTTCGCGACCCCATGCTGCGTGCAAGGGCCCTTCAACTATGCAGAGCGAGATTTGGCAAAGGAAAGACGGGTGCAAAGAACAGAGTTGACAAGGGCGCCAGCGCTGCCACCAAAGCGAGGCGCCGTGCAGATGCTGCCGCTGCCAAGGCCATAGTCACTTGCAGAGACAAGGCGCAGGAGCGCAGCCAATATCTGGTGGCTGCCAGGCAGGCTTTTGCAGGATCGAATCGTGTGTGCGTCGCCTTTGATGCCTCACGCGGCGGTGGGAGAAAGCGGACAAACTTTGCATGCTTAGACCTCTGCTCTGGTTGGTCTTGCTGGGCGCCCCCCCAGGCGCGGATTGCTCCAAAATTTTACAGCGCATAGTTTTCCACGATGGACCTGTTTTGCGACGTTACACTAACTGCCCCGTGGTCAGGCACACAGGGACAGTGGCCACAGCAAAGCTGGCTCGAAGTTGGATAAGAGAGCCCTTGAGAGCTTTGATGCTGCAACAGCGGCTTTCTTCCGAAACTCGACGGAATTTTATCGTCAGATATGTTTTTATGTTTTTTGTGGTGGAGGTTGCCCAGGTTGGTTGTCAACTTTCCACCATGTTGCTTTCATTTTGGTGGTGTGTCTAGGTCCAAGCCAGTTTCCCACAACTTTTCCTTTGAAGGGGCCTTCGTGCGAGGTTCTAAGCGAGAACGGCACGATCTAGAGGCGCCTGCAAAACTCCCCAAGAAGAAGAAAGCCAGGCTATCAACCTTTGATAGTTTGCTGGGTGTGGACCACGCCTTGGAGTCCATCACTGGCGGCGGCTTCACTATGTGGTTTCCTTCAGCAGTGGCTTTGGAGCCGAAGGAACCAATCTTGAAGAGAAAGACATTGGTGACTGTGACAGATATGGGCTCGGACATGGCAGCAGGTCTCAGCTTCTTGACTTACCACATGCAGATGCGACTGCTCAGCATATATGATCCACGGCACAAGCTGCACAGAGAGCTACAGAATGCAGTGCAAGGAGCCTCCTTAGCTTACAGCGTTGGCCTTTTTTCCGATTTTGTCCTGACATTCATGAGAGGTCCTTGGCAAGAGTTCAAATGGTTCCAGGTGATACAAGAGGAGACAGAGGAGTTCCTGGCTATGCTAGACAAGGGTTGTGGTGGGTGCGAGCGCCTGCTCCTGTCATTGCTGCCGCGGATTGCAAGGGAAAAGAACCTCCCCAACATGTCCATTTCAGACGCCAGAGATTTGCTTGCTCAGTGCCACTTTCTGAGATCACGTGGGGGAAGCGGCAATACATCCAGGTGGGACGAATTTCACAGCGCATACAAGACCCTCAAGGGCGAATTCGCTCTCCTCCTCCTGATCTTGTTGTCCTACGGGATAAAGATGAACTACTTTGGCGCAGATGACAGCATCCTGTGCGACCTGCCACTGCGTGAGGTGAAACGACCCCAGACGGAGGAACCAGCCGCAGAAGGCAAAACACTGCAGTCACTGCGTCAGGAGAAGGACCGCCTGTATGCCCGTTGCCGCAACAAACTCCACGCCACAGCCATGGTACTACTGAACCTGGATGTAGTGAGGGAGGCAGCGATCTGGTTCCATTGCAGCTTGCCCGTTAGCAACGAGTTGAATGACTTGCGACGGACTGTCCAGGGAAGGGAAGCCGCCCTTCTCCATTTCCAGGCCGAGGCTAGAGGCGAAGGATTTGAGGTGGTGACGGAGATTATCAGCAAGCTCACAGACAGCAATGTTCTGCGAGAGGCAGGCATTTTGTTGGCTGAAGATGTTGCGGACAATGCCTTCCTACAATCCATTACGGAAGATCATGCTGAATGCCAGACACAAAACGCGCTCTACCAAAAGATCGCAACGACAGTGCTTGAACTGTTGAAGTTTAAGCTTCAGAACATGGGGCACAGTTGCTTTTCATACCCGCTTCAGTTTGCACGCTTGACAGCTGGAAATGACGAGATGGCAGAATGCATTTCAGAGATGTCACTTGTTGGGTCAGAAAGGTTTTTATTTAAGTTGTTTTTTGTTGTCGTTGTCATGGTTTCAATGCGTGAGGGCCCTGTTGTTGTCATTCCTTTGTTTGTTGGCTGCCTGGTTGGATGCTGACCATAGCCTCTATATATAGTCATTGGTTGTGCACAGTTTGAGGGCCATGTTTATAGGATTGTGTGCGCTTTGTGCTGAGGCGATTGGCCTGGGGGGCTTGGAAAGCTGCACGAGGCAAGACCTCGCAGTTCTGGAAAGGCATGTGCAGGCGATCGCCTTTTCAGCAGTGCTTGGTGGTGGAGGTTTTTGAATACCTCGAGGCACATGATTGGCACGCACCTTCCGATTTGATTCAATACTTGAAAGACCTATTCAGCAACTTTGCCATCGCGTGGAATGAGGAGGCCTTTGGGAGAATGAGAAGGTCTGAGAGCACCGGCAACAGTAAGCATTACATGCCACACTGGGAGGTTTGGGCTTCGGCCTCTGCTGGGGAAGTTCTTGGAACGTACAACTTCAGGGAAGTGATCCCAGATTCAACACAGAATGTACCCATTTTTCCTGAGAGCCTGTTCCATACTCACCGGCGACAAGCTTCAGACGACCGCTTGAACGATGTGACTGACACAAAGACCTGGCCTTCATTGACTTGGCAAAGCTCCTGCGCCATCCCATGCGAGCTTCAGATGATGGTCCGAGCATTCCAAGCCAACAGTTTCGATGACATGCACCGTGCCTGGAGGACTCAGTTTCTTCGTGCAGGGTTGCTGGTGGAAATGCCTGGCTCTAGAAAGGTTTACGTGTCCCTGGGCCCTTGGCCAAGTTGTGCGGGGACCTTGCTGCTTCCGTGCGAACAAGTTGAATGCCAAGGTGGTGTGTTTTGGCGCATTTGCTTGCCATTGACACGCCGGGCTGTCGAATGGGCATCAGTGTTTTCATTTTCAGACTGGAATGTTCTGGACTGCGCAATTCTCAGCCCTTTGCAAGTTGCATGTTTGCAGCGTGGTCGGGTGCCAGGGCGCCTTCAGGTGCCAGATCTTCCAGGCCCCTGGGTCGAAAAGTCGCCACGCAAGACCCCACTTTTGCGCTTTGCTGCGCAGAATGCTTTTTGGGACCTGGGATATGATCCATTGGCACGGCTTTTGAAGGCGGGCCGGGCCAAAGTTCAGTCAGCAGTTGTTGTGATTCTAAGTTTAGCCACGTGATTATTCCTGCGCTCCTGTTTAGCCAAGCGAATACTGCGGGGGATGTCCATTCAATGCGGGTTGATTTGAGCTTGACGCCCCAATAAGCAAGACTGGGTTTTGGGCTTGACGCCCCAATAAGCAAGACTGGGTTTTGGGCCCCATTCTGTCTTCTGCCCTACCTACCTCTTTGCTCATCTCCCAAGCTTCCGATCGGGTTTGTTGTTCCTCCAGATATTTCATTCCTTGGCCAAATTGTATTTTGGCTCTCCACTCAATTCTATCAAGGCAGAGTGGCAAGAAGAAGTTCGAGGGTCGTCGGAGGTTGAAGCTTTGGGGCCAGCAATTCACACTTGCATCCAGAAATCCTTGCCTGACCAGACGTCCGAAGCGGTGGCAGACATCATGGAGTCCAACCTGCATTACAGGTACACACATAACGAAGAGCTGCTGGAGATTTTGACATCCGAGGAGGTTCGAGATGTTTTCTCCAAGGAGGATGCTGAGCTTGCTAGCGACTTGAAAGAGAAGATCGGGCGAGAGCAGGCCAATGCAGCGTCAGTTTGCGCTCAGATCCGCAAGACCCGCACCAAGGCGAAGGCCAGCGCCAAGGCCAAGAGCAAGAAGAAGAAGCCTGAGAAGAGAAAGCCCATTTCGTTTGATAGCAAGGGCACTTGGACCGTTGAGGAGTTTCAGGCGTTGCTTCCGGAGTCCTTCCGGGCGTACAAAGACGGGTTCAACAAGTGCTGGCGAGCATACCATGCCAGATCGAAGTTCTCGGTCAGCAGATCTTGGGGGTACAGTGGACAGGACGGCCCTTGCATCAAGTGCTGTGTGGTGAAATGCTGGCAGCATTACAGCGCGCTACACCCTGACGCATTTTGCCCCTATGAGTTTGGCGACTGACAAGCGATGGCCTCCAACCTAAGAGCGATGGCCTGCACCGAAAGAGCTTCGACCTCCAACCTACGAGTGGTGGCCTGCGCCGAGAGAGCTTTAGCCTCCAACCTAAGAGCGATGGCCTGCACCGCGGAAAACTGTTGATTGTTGAGTGAGCGGGGTAGTCTATAGACTTTCAGGGCTTGAAGTTTGGACTCACATCGGACCTGCACAGCTTTCACTTTCAAATCTTAAGTTTGGACTCACATCGGACCTGCGCAGTGTGGGTAGTCTAGCATTTCAAAGCTTGACGCGAGCTTCAATGCACAGCAAGCAGGCTCGTAAGACTTGGTAGCCAGCAGCTTTTCCAGTCTTCAACACAGCTGTGTTTTCAACGCAATATATAATAGTTCAAAACAGATATAGACTACTGCAACATCTTTTAGGCTAACCTTTGCCTGGCGGAGAGGGTTTTGCAATATATAGCGCCAAACAGAGTTGACCTTTACTGCGGCCATGTCCCTTAGTTTGAACGAAATGAGAGAGGTGGTGATGACATCGTTGAGAGATCTCCACTGTGAGTCAGAGGACGGACAGTGTGATCTGGCAGAGCACCTTTGCCAGCAGTTGGACTCGGCGCAGAAAGAGAAGGCAGGGAAGAAGAAGAAGCGGTCAGGCAAGTCGAACTGGGCAGCTTACAACTCAAAGCGTGCAGAGGAGAAGAAGAAGAAGGTCAAGAAAGAACTGCCCGTGAAGGTTAAACAAGAGCCTGTGGCCTGAGGCCTGAATGGATTTGGGGGCGCAAAGCCAAAGTGGCTTTCAGGGGTTGGACTGCTGGACAGTCCCACACGAAAGGCGGGAGAGAGAGAGAGAGAGAAAAAAAGAATTTTAAGGCGTAGACTTCGCACGGAAATTGTCCTTGTTCTGCCTTGTTGCACACACACTTTCTCTTTGTCTCTCTCATGTGAATTACATGCCAAGTCATCCACCTGTTCCTTGAAGTCCAAGGTCGACGTGGGCCCAGCCATGCCTTGAAGGGCCCAGAACTCATGCGCGATTGGGATTTTGACGACGTCACGTCGTCACGTGGTTGAAAGCCCCTTTCCAGGGTTGGTAGGACACTTGACCTGGCTAGGCTGCGCAAAACGTTGTAACGTCTCTGTGCGCCTTTCTTTGTTTAGGCCTCGACTGGAGAGCCCAACCCTTGCGCCAGACATTCTTGTCCTAGTTCCATCGAAGACCTTCGCCTGGAACAGGTCTTGGAACAACTGTGGATTGGAAGGAGCATCGGGGTGCCTTGGGATACACGGTGTGTTTGTGGCTGACTTCACAGTGCGAGGGGAAGAGAAAGTTTCTGCCTTTTACACTGCCCAGCCCAAAGGCCCTAAAGCAACTAAAGCTTTTTCAGCAGTGAAACACTGGCCAACGCTCACTGTTCAGGCTCCTTCTTAATATTCAACTCTTTCGAAACAGGTCTGTCCTTGATGTTCATTTGCAGGGCAGAAAATGGAGCCTAGGCACGCAACCAAGTCTTGCTTATTGGGGCGTCAAATGGAATCGCCGGTTTTTTCTTGATGTTCATTTGCTTCTTGACCAGCTCTTTGTCAGCCCCTTCGCCACTCTCTTTGCAGGCAGCCACTCAAGTCTTGCTTCTTTCTAGGAGGCTTGGGCACGCATGGGCACGCGCCCGGAAAGTGTCAGTTGAAACGTGTCAGACAAGGAGCGAGCGAGAGAGAGAGAGAGAGAGAGAGAGAGAATGAGAGACAGAGACAGAGAGACAGAGAGAGAGAGAGAGCGAGTGTTTGATTAGCAAGGGCCGTTCTACACATATGTTCCTTTTCTATCCTCTTGTAGGGCAGCTTGATACAGTCCTTCATGCTTTAGCTGGGATGCGCTCCCAAGTGTACAATCAACATATTCTAATTGAAGAGGCCACCCCCCTCGCCCAAAAGAAGCCGTGAAACAGTCTTGTGTTCGCAGGGACCTTTTTTGGACCAAAACCCCTGTTCTTCAGTGCACACTGAAAGCAGATTGCAGCCAGAGCGCCGTGATCTCCTGTCCAACTGGAGGTCCTAAACACGTTCGACGATCCTGCGGATGTTGTTGGAACAAAGCAAGAAGTTGAAGAAAGAAAGAACACCAGAAAGCCATTTCCCCTGCAAACATCGGTTGGATGGACTTAGCAAGTGAGGCAAGCCACGAGGTCGACGCATACATGGTGAGGATACCTCAGTTGGAACCACTGTCCGAACAAACGCAATTTGTCCGTTATGAGTTTTATGACACCTCCCTACATGTCGAACGCATCATTCATCTACACACCTTTCAACGGTCTTGCAATATCCCCCAAACAAAAGGATCACTAACCAACCTAAGTTACCTGGCCTGGGCCATCTGGGACCTTCGCTGATGGGATCAAGAAGGGCCAACTTGGACGTTGGGGTCTTCTGGGTTCTGCAGGGGATTGCTCTGGCTCTAAGTAGACTGTTGACACAAAACAAAGGGTGGCTTTACATCTCGAGACTTTGATCAGTTGATAGTCTACATATGTCTACAAACCTCCTGGAGTAGATAGAATATGAACCAAAAACATGATCAGCTATCCATTGGTTGTTGATTTGTCCATATTCGATCTACTCCAGGATGACTATACATTAGGTTGGTTGAACGTTGAACATAGTAGTTGAACATCAGCTTCCCAAATTCTTCATCAGGCTGAGTGACAGCGCAGCTCTGTGGGCTGCGCCTGCAGGACGGTGAGACAGGGCCGGGGGAGACCTGCGGCGTTCCTTTGCCTACTTGGGATGAACGCGTTCAGAACCGGAGCCCAGAACATGTTAAACTAGTGAGGGAATGATGGCGATAGGGCAAAACCATTGAACAAACAAAAGATGCCAGAAAAAAGTCTTGATACCCTGAGCCCTTGTGCCTGCTGAGCTGCTGGCGTCCATTTTTGGTCCAGCCTATTTGGCCACACCAATCACTCCCATTTGGTCTATGTTTTGGTCACTGTGAGCTCGCTGTGGAGCGCGCGTGCTCCAAAAGTGCCCGGCCGCGCCGCAGTGTGGCAGCGCATTGCAGGAAGCGCGCGCGAGCGCGCCCAAAAAAGAAGACCGTTGCTTGACCAAACTAGACGTGGACTAGAAACAGTGAAGAACAACAGCCCTTGCCAAGCGCGTCGCGAGCACGCCAGCGCATTGCAGAGCGCGCCTGAGCGCGCCCTCAAAGCCCTCTCCCCGAGCACGCCTGCAGTGCCCTGCCTTCACCCTGCAGAGCGCGCCTGAGCGCGCCCTCAAAGCACTCTCCCCGAGCGCG
>CAXAMN010022976.1:0-19673 GCA_963970005.1 Durusdinium trenchii | reverse complement strand
CGGGGCTGGGGAGGGAAGATGGAGGGGAGCGAGACGGGAGGCGCATGGGGTGGAAGGAAGATGGAAGCGAGATGGGCGGTGCATGGGTGGGGAGGGGTTGGGGGATGGAGGGGAGGTGGGACGGGGCTGGGGCGCATGGATGGGGACGGGGCTGGGAGGGAAGATGGAGGGGAGCGAGACGGGAGGTGCATGGGTGGGGACGGGGCTGGGGAGGGAAGATGGAGGGGAGCGACGGGAGGCGCATGGGTGGGGACGGGGCTGGGGAGGGACGATGCAGTGGAGCGTGCGTGGGTGGGGACGGGGGTGGGGAGGGAAGATGGAGGGGAGCGAGACGGGAGCTGGGGAGGGAAGATGGAGGGGTGCGAGACGGGAGGTGCATGGGTGCGGACGGGAGACGAGAGGCGCATAGGCTGGGGAGGGAAGATGGAGGGGAGCATGGGGGGACGGGGCGGGGAGGGAAGATGGAGGAGAGCAAGATGGGAAACGCATGGGTGGGGATGGGAGGGAAGATGGAGGGGAGCGAGACGGGGCGCATGGTTGGGGACGGGGCAAAGATGGAGGGGAGCGAGAGAGCGAGACGGTGCACGGGTGGGGGCGGGGCTGGGGAGGGAAGATGGAGGGGAGCGAAATGGGAGGCGCATGGGTGGGGACGGGGCCACGACTTCAGTGTCTGCCGCATGCATTATGCACATTTTGGACACCAAGACCATCGTATAAGCCCCGCAACACAGCTCCACTCACCTCCCAACGTGCTTCCGCGAAGCATGGAGCAGCACTAACTACCCCCACCCATGCTTCGTTCTACTTGTGCACTCACCAACCATGTCCTCGTAACTAGCATATCAGCCGCGCAAGCGTCCACACCCATGCCATGCACAATGCGCCTCCTGTCTCGCTCCCCTCCATCTTCCCTCCCAGAGCTGTGTTGCGGGGCTGATACGATGGTGTTGGGTGTCGAACATGTGCACAATGCATGCGCCAGACAGTCAAGTCATGGCCAAAAGCGCAATGCATGAAATTGGATGGTTGAAGCATGGAGGGGGCTGATGCTGCTCCATGCTTCCTGGAGCGGTTGTCAGAAGCCATGTTGCAATGGGTTTGGAGACTAGCTGCAGAGATTGAAAACAGCCACTTGACAAATATATATATATATATATATATATTTATTTACATCCAACCTCCGACTAAAAAGGGAACCGTCTTGTTTTCTTCTTACTGCAACGATATTTCTATCTAGGGTCTATGCCGGTGGAAAGACAAAAGACCGAAGCCCACAAAGGTTTGTTCGAGAAAAGCAAACGACAAATCCTCTCCTCCTGGGATATCTCCGCCATATCGACGCCCTGATCATGCCAACGATGCACGCCACCGGAAATCTATGCCAACACATTAAACAGAAATATCATGGTTGCCACGAAGCCTGGAGGGGGCTGTGTGTTTGTTTATTTTTCCTGGGTTGCGCGCTTCTTTTTGCTTTTGGGTCTGCGGGCTCACCTTGTTTGTAAAAATGGTGGTGTACTTATTTACAGCATTTCGTTGTACCTGCACGGCCACTGGGAAGAGCGTTAAGGTTGCCAAGTTTATTTTTGTTGCTTTTGACGCTACACACACGTGCGTTGGAATCTTGGGGGGTGGGGTGTAGGGTTTTGAGGGGCGGGTTGGGTGGGGCTAAGAAGTTCGATTGGATGTGCATCTAAGACGCAGCATGCACACACGCATTTGAGTCTCTTCAAAACTTAATTCAGAAGTGAAAACTAGTGTTTCCACGGAGGTGGGCCAACTGTGCTGCAAGGAGAATGCGAAGCTGCGTTCTTGAACAAATAATGCTTTTGGATATGGCATCGGGCTAGAAGAACTAAAGCATGATCCCTGATCTTGGCTATAAACTTGTCTCTTCTTCCACTTAATACAATAACTCTAGCCACGTGGAATGGTGATTTTGTATGGCACCATGTACACTGACTCCAACGCACCCACAATAGCTGAGTCCGTCAAAATATTTTTCGACCGACAAGATGCGCGTTTCATGCGCAAGGCTACTGGGAAGAAAACCGCGTACCCAAAAATTACCAAAAATTTGTCGGCGAAAACCGTGCTATGCGGAGAAATCGTACTTTGCAGACGCAGGGTCACTGAAGAGAAAAACGACAAAACCTCTGTAAAATACGGTGTTTTCAGCCTCTCCAATTCAAGCACTACTCAAAAAAACGCTCTGAACGTGTGGTTTCATGAGCGCTGCACACAGACAGCAACCTCCAAACCTCACGGTCACTAACCACGCCGTGACCTTGTCCATGCGGATGCAAGACTGCCAGGTACTGCAATGGTTGGGGGGTTGAGAAAAGGGTGCGGAGTTGGTGTTGGCAGTTGTTTCTCAGTTGTTTATTTTTTCTTTGACAAACAAGCCGGGGGCTGATCACGACGCTCTCGTGGTTACATTAAATATCATTAAATAATGGGTGGTCATGTGTGGTCAAACTTCTCAGGGTAAAAGCACTTGCCGTGCAATAGCCCCATCATTTTGCGACTCATTGAAACTCACTATTCATTGGTCTCCACAGGTCACCATCTATGATGGCGCCATGTTCCACAAGGCCAAGTACAGTCCAGTGGTATATCAAGACGAAACCTAGGCTTGAAACAAGCAGATTTGATGCAACTCTTCAAAGGTACCGCTTCAAATTGCCTCAAGACTCAAGAGCATGCAGTCCCCATCACTGTTAGCGCTCTTTGCTACCAGTTTCAGGGCTTGTGTATCATGACCAACATGTAGTAGAAAGAGCACGTTTCAAAAACAGCCTACTTTGTGGACTTGAATGGCTCAAGGATGGCTGTATAGAGGGTAAGCACGCTTTCAAAGCGACGTGGTTTTGCATCTACAAGGCAGGGTGGCCATATCTGCCATATCTACTTACTGATACTTGGGAAGGTGTTACAGCATACAATCCAGCAGGCGCGGGCAGTTTGTTTTAGCTATGGTCCGCTATGCTATACCGTGTGTGTATAGTTCTAACTTATCTTATATACGGATCCCATCCCATGAATATGCAGATACTTTGTGGATGGTAGCCCCAACAACATCGATCACCACGGTGAATGCTGTAACTGCGGAACACACATGGGAGAATGAAGTCTATAGAACTGTGGGCTTCCTCGTTCTCAAAGGACACTGCTTATCACTAGCCTCAAACTCTGAAAACGCACACCACTGACACTTTCATCTACCCCAACAAACATTGGTGTAGCGTGCGATACGTGTGGACATTCACTAAAGAAACGCATTATGGAAGCCTCAGGGGTTCTGTGTATTTACCCCTGCGGATTGTTCCGCCGGCCCTTTTGGCTGAGGGGAGGGGAGGAGGGAGGGGGTGAAAGAGTGACTAGGGCGTACACGGTTGAGGTGCAGACCGCTAGTGTCTTTTTCTACACAGAGTCTTATCCTCTTGAGCCTTATGGCAGTCAAGCATGGACACACTAGATAGGCCACTGGAGTGGAACCTGTACAAGTAGGCCTCTACATTTCAGCAGGCACAAAATTCATGTCCACTCCAGCCTATTGCGTATGTCGCACACTATTTTTCCACCGTAAGGCTAAAACAGTCCAGCAAGCTCTAGTAAGCTTAAAAAAGGAAACTACGGTGCCCTGTACTTACCAATTCCAGTGTGTGGCACACTATAGAAACGGTAATCTCAAGGTATACTAGATACAGTGAGGGAGCGATAGCTTACTCACCTCAAATACAAAGTCAAAGACAATGTATCTCGGCTGGAGACTGTATCGTTCACCGGCGAAGATACCAGTACCGGCGCTCAATAGCCCTTAAATAGCCAGAGCTGTCAATCTTTCAGAAAATTCTAAATTCAAAAGGAAAGCGGCTTCTTTTGCACAGAGACCTATAAAAGCAGTAAACGACACCCGCGTAACGAAAGAACTAAAATTTCAAGACCGCACAAAATGCAATGAATTAAAATGCCTTGCAAAATGCAAGGAGCGTAAATAATTCGGTCCGAGGAATGGTCTTCTCGAAAAGTGGTCTCGGCCGCTTCCATACACAGGACTTATACCAAAAATTTGAACTGCATCAAGGGGACTCTCTCACATTGATACCAAAAATCAGCCAAAAACAAAAAGGAAGGAGATACCGGCAAATGTATGTACAAAAATCTTGCACTACAATTGCAAATTCCTAAAATGACTTAATCATCAACCAAAAATGGTTGTCCATTAGAGGTCACTCCAAAAGAGCGGCTGCGGTAGATATCATCAGTTCTGAAAAACTGTCCATACCTACCTGCAGATAACATCCGTTTAGTAAAACTGTATTTATCTGCATGCTAAAGCTCAAAACCTGGAATGCAGGAGTATCTTCTTTGATAAAAAGTTTCTCCTTGTTGCCAACCAGAGTTCATTAAAACTTCAGCCTGGCAGCTTAAAGTCAAACCTGGAAGCAAAGTATCAACTGTAATCAGAAGTATCTTCACTTCCTAGCCATCATTTAAGATTCAGCCTCCGCTCTGAGTTTCTGCCGCTGCAGTCGATGGAGCTGCTTGATCAGAAGTTGGCGGCCTTCCTTTCCTTTTATTCTCCTTCTGTCTCTCCTTCCTCCGCAAGTTAGACTCTCTAAGAGTCTCGCCCCAGCGATAAAGCTTCCTGTCTCCAGATGAAAAGGAAGCTGGTCTGAGTGAAATAAACATTGGACCATGACTGTCATCGTCAGAGGGTCTTGAGCACATAACCTCCGTGTCAATTATAGCAAAGTTCTCTGAAAAATTACAGACGAACTCCTTCGTGCTCACTGTGGAATTTGTATAATCCTCTTCACTCATTGAATGACCCCATTCAACAATGGTAGACAAACACGTATCGCCAAGCTTTGATCCCTGGTATATTTCTTTTTCTTCTGTAGAGTATTCTTCCCAGAGTTTCTCAAAGTAAACTTCACACTGCTTGAGGACATGTGAAGATGAACTGTAAAATGTTCTGGGAATAGGTGCTTTGATACCAGGATCTGCTGCTACACGGGCTTCTGAAAACCTGCGGATCCAATGCTGCATGGTGCTGTAATAATAGTTAGCCATTGGCTGCCTTTTGTACCCAGACATTCTGTAGGCAAACTATTTGCATCACCAGAAATGATGTCCACCTCATATACAAAACACTCATAAAGCATCAATGCTGTCTGTTCTCCTGTCAATAGGTGGGCATCCACAGCACGGTGTGTGTCAACATGATAATTACAGACTCTGATGGTATGCATGTTCGCTCGAGTAAGTGGAACACGCTGGTCCTTAGGACCATAGTCCTCTAATTCAAAGTATGCATCCTTGAAATCTTGACGAGGCCTTGTTTCTCCAAAACAAATCTCATAGATAGCCCAAGTTACATCACGCTGTTGACAGTGACCAAGGTCTTGGTCATGTCCAGCAATGACCTTGACATATCCACCTGGTGCTAATCTAGCCATCACTGCAAGATTCTCCCAATCATTGAAGCAAACTGTCCAATTCTTTTGCTCAAGAAAATCCTTGGCAGGAACAAGGAGATGAGCTTCCTGGAGAATCACGACATGTGCACGTAAAAAGAAGAGCATGTTGAAGAAAAGGTTGTTTTCAAATTGCTCATATTGAAGTGACATGTCACTCTGTTTGCGTGGCTTCATTGCACGATCAAGTCCTTGGAGAAACCTTGGTGTGGTGTATTTCTGACCACGAACCATGTTGCCATAGTTCCAGGATAAAAATGTCAAGGACTTTGAGCTGGCCAATAAGTTAGTTCCATATTGTTCTTCTATTTTTCCTTTGAGGAACTTTTTGCACAGCTCTTCATAGAAGGCGACATAGTCCCAACTGGGTCCCTTGGGACCATATGCTTCCAGTTCTTCTCTAAAATGTTTCTTTGTCACCTCCAAATCTGCTCGAGCTTGTTCTGCCCTTTCAAGGGCCCTTGGATCGACCTGATACTTGTCATCCAAATAAATGATGCGGTCATCATTGATGAAAAATCTCTTCAAATCATGCTCTGAGCTGTCCTCATAACAATCAGGTGGAGGTACTAGACAGATCCTTCGAATGGATCGAACAAAGTCATCCTCGTTGATCATTGACTGATAGTGAGGATGGGAAATCTCACCTTTTCTGAAACAAACATGGTTCAACAATCTTGCGTGAGCTTCCCTGAAGCATTGTTGATAAAAGCCAATACCTGGATCTCCTGTAAGCTCTCCAAGCAACTTCAAAGGTGAAGTATGCAACTCATAGGTATTGTCAACATCCACTGTATCTGGATCAACAACTACTTCAGATGGAAAAGATTCTTGAATTTCAGCCTCCAATTTCTTCTCTCCATCATCCTCTCTGACCTCTCTTATCTTCTCCACCGCCTTTTCCTTCTCCTCAAAGGTTGCATCATCCTGAACTTCTTCATGAAAATGAGGATCAGGAATTTTATTCAGGCGGCTTTTCTTAGATTTCCGCGGACTTGAAGTACCACCAAGGCTAGCATCCTTCTCACCTGATGGTAAGTACGATGCAGCTGAGTCCTCACCTATCTCTCTTGACAGAAAGTGTGATGCTGACTCATCCTTGGCTTCCTCCTGGTCCACTTCCATCTTTGTGTCCTCTGAAGGAAAAACACCTGCATTCTCATCAAAAACTTCTTCATCTTTTGCGGGTTCAACTGCAGGATCTTCTTCATGGACTTCTTCTTCCATATCTTCACCTTTCATAATCTTCATACCACCAGTATGGATCTCACCAGTGATAGTGGAGACTCTTGTGTAAGGAGGAACTTCTTCACCTGCCTCAAAAGCTTGTTGTGCGATATCCTTGGTGAGCAAGTCCTCTACAAGACTTTCTCCCATGGTTCTTGGAAGAGATTCTGAGGTGTCAAAATAATCTGTCCTCTCTGAACTGAAAAACTCCGTTGCCTTCTCATTGTCCTTTTTATCATTAAAAAGATGAGTAATCTTCACTGCTTCTCCCTGTAACACCTGATCACCTTCTCTATACTTGTTGACAATAGAGCGCCATACTGGCACATCGTCATCATCAAAATCAAGCTCCATATCATCTGCCATCAAGTTTGAGATGTTTTGAGCTGCCTGTTCTTCTTCTTCCTCACGTTCTCTGGCAAGCTCCTCATCCTTCTGGATCTTGAAGATACCCTTCAGGATGTTTTGTAGTACCTTTAAGTTCAGCTTCGATGATGGCTCAAACGTCCCTGAACTTACAGGCTGAACTACAACACGAGAGCAAGAAATCGCCTCCAAAAACTTGGAATTGTATTGGCGTTCAAACTCTTCCTTCTTGATCATCTCATACAAGGGATCAGAAACTGCAACACGCGCCTGAACATATTCACGAAGTTGATAGCATGCATGTTGCACAAATCAGCTGTTGGAGTTGTGAAGAAAACTCTCTAAGTGGTTCCTGTCACGGTCAATCAAATACCACACAATTCTTGCAGAAAAACGGAATTTCTTGAAGTTCATAGCAAAATGTGTATGGTACTTATCTGCATCCTCTTCTGCATATAAGGCGGCCTCTGAAGTCTTGTAAACAGGGAGATTTGTGAATGGATCCAAAATCATAAACTCTTCCCACAAGATCGAATGCTGAAGAACCCACCTGGGAAGCACCTTGATGAAAAAGTCACAAACAAGTTCAGACAAAAGGTGCATGACACGGCCAATCTCTTCCTCCTGCTTGAAACGATAGTGCAATTTGGCAAACAAGGGACTGTTAAATGCTTCCTCCACTGAGTTGCCAAAATTATCCCACTGAGGTTCTGGAATACCAAAGTTCCAACCCAGCAATTTGGGATCTCTGCACATATCCAAGACACTTGTAAGTTCTGCAGAATAAAGGCCATGGTCTGTCAGAATTTCAGCCCAGCGGCGTCCATTCTCCCAAGCACGGATGAAGAAAAACTGTTGGTATCCAGTTTGTGCCAACTCCATCCACTGAAAAACTCCAGGTTCAAAACTGGGTGCATACGTCTTGGGGTCTTCCTCTGTTCCATAAATACTTGGACGTAGCAACTTGTACCTTCTACAAAAATATTCTCTCTGGTGTCTTGTCAACCTGTCCCAATCCCGCACCAGAATCACGTCTTCTCCAGTGCTCTGAAGTACACGTGTTCCTCGGCGATCATGGAGTGATACCATGCCAATGTCATATACCATCCATGGGTTGAGAATCAGGTTGTTGACATTCTGAATGAACCATGTCATCTCACGCTCAGCAACATGAGCAGAGTCATCTTCTTCATCTTGTTGAGGTTCTCCAGAAGTCTTTGCTGTTGAGCCTCTTGAAGTGATGTCCTTCCAAAGGTGGTCAAAGCGGATCACTTCCTCATCAGCCTTCACCAGATTCAGCTGATCCTTGCTCAAAACTAATGGGTGTACCATAAACAAAGACCTCGAGGTAGCACCATCTCCATTGACAATCAACATTGGAGCACTATAGCCTAAGATGCTCCAAGGATCACGATCATCAATCTCTTTAGGTGGAATTAAAGACCATCCAGGTTGATAATGGCCTTCAGGCATCACCTGACGTGACCTCAATCGTGAACGATTGTACTCACGTGCAGGGTGATTGTCAGATCTGAAAAATCTCGCAATGGCATTGAAGGTCAGCTCATCTAACCAAAGAGACATATGCCTTTTGGTTTGTTCCACCCCAGGCTCATTGGCATTAATCCTCCTGATAACTTCCAATGCAAATGTCGTGTCCTGTGAGAGTCTTGTGAACAAGGATCGCAAATTTTCTTGTTGCTTCTTCTCCCTGTTGACCTGCTCCACCATCTCCTCTGCGGTCAGAGGGATTCTCAACTCCTTAGCTGGCTCTGGAGCATCTTGTGGTCGTGGTTCATACACACTAATGTCCAAGTATGTGGGCTCTACATCACAATGTGCAAGCACCACTCCATTGTTGCTGAAATACAGAGGATGTCCTGCTTGAAGCCAACTAATCACGTCAAGCTTCACATACAAAGGCTGATCATAGTTCCTTGGAACCACTGTACCTGGACCTAAAGGAATGTAAGGCAAAGTTTGTGGATTGCTGTACATAAAATGAACATAATCTCTTCCTTCACCTCTACTCCTTCTATTCCAACTTTGATGATCTCTCATCAAACCATACCTTTCAATGCTGGCCCAGTTTTCCTTCTTGGTAACATGAAAAACATGTCCCAAACATCTTGCCTCAATAGAAGTCAATCTATGATTCAACTTCCCTGGACTGATGTTATATGAGAGTCCTGTATGCCCTTGGTTCACTCCCAAACGCATGGAGAAGGGCATATCGTATTGATTGCCTGTGTTGCGCCAAACATTCTTGTCCAAGCGAATCACCAAATGAAATCTTTGCTTCTCATCGCTATGCAATATAGCAAAGAATGCAAAAGGATGAATAGTGAAGGGTTTTGGCATACGAGCAGTTCCCTCTGTAATCAGAGGCATAAGCTCTACCATTGCCCTACTGTCCATCAATCTGTCGAGAGAACGATCGTGTCGTAGCATATAGTTGAGCCCCGCGCTGATCTTTCCATATTCGTTGTTCCTCCACGAGACTCTTGTTGCCACGAACTGTCTTCTTCTCTCATATTCATCCTCTTCCTCTTGGGTGACATAGCCAAGAGCGTATCTGGCAATCTCTGAGAACCACCGTACTCGAAAATCGAACCTATCATTCTTCTCAGGCGCCAAACACATTGCTAGAATGTCAGCTAAGATCAAATCATCCTGCTCTGAGTTCTTTTGGAACTCAACCAGCGTACGTGGGCGTCTCAAACGATTTGCCCAGTTCTGAGATTCCCCCCAGGGAACCCTGTACGACCAGTTTTGAGCATACTCAAGGATATTGACCGGATTGGACGCTCCCTGACCGGCCATCTCTGTTGACACAAGGTCCACCGGTCAGAGGCCAGTGTCCTGAGTCTGAGAAATGACAGGTAGTTGACGATGCAAGGCAATAGTTTTCGAAAGAAAAGTGCTGATCTTGCCAAGCTAATTTGAGCCGCAGGCACAAATTCATGAAAGAGATTCAAACTTCTCAAAAACAAAACAACATGCATTGAATTCTCTCCTCTCACTCTCAGTGCAAAGAATCTCCAAGATAAAACACATCATGTGAAAAGTCAACATGTGTGCATACTGTAGGAAGCCATCCACGCAAATATGCCTTGTGTTCAATAAGAGATCTAAAAGGTGGATGTGCATCAACTTCCTTTAAACGACCACTGCGTACTGCATCTATCAAAGCTTGAGGACTAGCAGACTTCTTAGTAAGACAGTCAGCAAGACACCACTGAGTGCGTATATGTGACAAGTCAGCAATTGCACCAGAGCATGCTTCCTTCCTAAGCATTTGGATCATATGAATAGTCTCCTGTTGCTCAGGAACATGAGTAGTACTAGCCGTAGTCACAAGATTGTTAGCATCAGTGCGCATGTGAATGTCAGTAGAGTCACCTGTAATGTCCTTGATCAAGCCTCTAAGCATTTGGCAAGTGCCATAACACTTCATAAATGCATACAACTCTGCAACAGTTGTGGACAGGGTTGTTCTCTTGATCTTAGAAGATTCAAAGAAAATAAGTGAGCCTCTAGTGTTCTTCTGTTTTGCCTTCCTTTGCTCACCCATAAAAATAACCATAGCACGTTGAGAGGATTTGTCACTGTTGTTCCTGAATGCGGCATCTGGCATAGCAATTAAACGTGGACTACCTTCAAGTGGCCAAAACCGTAACTCCATAGGGTCAGTCACGATTTGTTTGCACAGCTTGTTCAGGGCCTTGCAATCACCTATTGTAGGTCCTGCTGATGCTGATGCTGACCTCGAGAATTGGTAGCATGCTTGGAATTGTGTTCTGGATTGTAACCAGTTTATGCTGCCAAGAAGAGATCTGAAGGCTGTGTGCATGTCTTTGTCACACTTGTCCTCATCCTTCAAACCTTTTGGAATGATAATCTCAGTCAATTCTTGAACACAAAGGGATTGCTCTACTGAGATATACTCCTTGTTCTTGGTCTTCTCTTGCATCTTCCAAGCAACACGTTGTCCAGTAAACATCAGGTCATTAGTGTCCTCATGTCCAATCTTAAACTGTGACTTCACAATCTCCTTGAACTGTTTCAAAAAGATATCATTACCTGTCACAAAAAGATCGTCAACATGTAAACAACACATACCAATGGGTGACCTATTCTTAGAATTACTGCTATGCACAGGGTCCATAAAATGCTCAAGCAACTCTTCCACAACTTCAGGTGTAAGCTGAGGCGTTTGTGTCACAGTATACGCATGTTCTGCAGGAAGAAAAAGACTGACAAGCGTTTCAGCTTCTTCCTCTCACGTCACTGTATTCTTCTCGTTTCGGATATCCTTGTTTGTCTCGAGAAGCCACCAAACACCTTTACGCTTCACTATTGAAGTCCGAAAGAAAAACGCGAACACGAATACGTAGGTTCGGGAGTGCGAAGAGCTTTAGCGCGATACGCGACTTGAGCATGGCCATTTGCATATTGGTGCCAACCTGCCTTGTGCTCTACAGAGTCAAGGAAATTCTGGAGTTCCTGATCTATCACAGGAGTCCATTTTCCATCCTCTGCCTTAAGCTGTTTACGCGTCACCGTCTTCTCCGACCTATTTCCGTAACACACCGAAAACAGACGTTCTTCACAGAGAAAAGACCTACGAACTTCCTCCGCTGTGTCGTGGAATTCGTTCGGCGGCGCACCTGCTACGTAGAAGGAGACCGGTTCCGGTTCGGCTGGCATCTCCTCTGACGAGTAGTTCACAGCCTTGGGAACCTTTAAACATCCGGAGTAGCAAACGTACGTGCACCGATCGGCTCGAGTCGGAACTAATCCGAGTGAGTGTAAAAACTTGTCGAGTCGATTCCACCAGCGACGAGGCGCGTCGCTCAATCCGTATACCGAACGGGTGCACAATCCGACGAGATACGGCGGCAATCCGATGTCGGTCGGAAGTTGAACGTGAATAACGCGTCGCTCGAGGTCGTAAAGTTCCCCCTGAAGAAAGGCAGTTTTCAAGTCGATGTGTAACAGGTCCCAAAAAGAAGAGGCTGCATGCTGACATGCTACGCGAAAACCATACCTGGTCGCGGTTGGCGAGTCCGTCTGGAGGTCCCATTTCTGGGCATCTTGGAAGCCTCGACAGACCCATCTGGCCTTAAACTTCTTAAAATTACCATCTTTGTCAATCTTGATGGTCAGGACCCATCGACCGGTAACATAGTTATCGATCTTGCGCTTTCTTCGGTCACGATACTTCATCGCAGTAAAATCTAAAAAGCTGCGAAACTCCTCGAGTTTAGCTTGCTTGATCTCTTTTGCATACTTCCGGAGCACTTCCGGAGTAATCACACTCTCTGCCTTCGGCGTCTTCTTAGCTGTTGTCTTCGCAAGATACGGGCAGAATTGTGAAAAGCCCTTTGGATCATACGAGTTAAAACTCGGAGGAGCTTGGTTCGGACCTACGACACAGAAATCCATATCGTCAAAACTAACAAAAAGATTTTTCTCATCGTCCAGATCCTTGTCTGGATCCTTCTCAAAACCTTTCACATCGTCTTCATCAAAAATAGGTTCTGAGTCTGTCTCATTCGAATCAGTCGTCTGATTGTCGTCATCTCCGATTGTGCTCGGAGGCACTGGAAGGTCGGCCGCTTGTGGCTGATTCGAACTTGACGCTGTCGGATTCTCCGAATGTCCAGGAAAGAAACTTGTCGGAACAGACTTCGGAGGTGCCGGAATAGGTTCGTCATGTCCCGGTAACTGAACCTTAGAACGTTTAACCTGAAACTTCACCTTCGCTTTTGGCAAAGCATCAGTTGAGTCCACAGAAAGCTTCCGCGTGTGCTTGCTGTGACGTTCACGATTCTCCGGAACATATGGTTCTGGCTCCGGCGTGTTCGAATCGGGCGACGGAACGAATGGATGAACAGGATCCGTATCGATCGGAAAACCTATCGGCGGTTGATCCGGATCATCTGGCGGACGGGATTCGCTCGGAATCCCCGGCATTGCCTCTTCCGGATCGCTCGATGGATATCCGAGTTGCTCCAAAGGAACATCGGGATTTCCGAACTGATTCGGAACAGCTACGGAACCTGTCGGAGGTGGTCCCGGAGGTTGTCCACCCTGGTGATCATCAGGGTTACCACCCAGTCCATCACCAGGCGGATACATATCTTCGTCATCTGGATCAAAATACTGCTGTTCCCCCGAGACTGGAATTGGCTCATAAGCCACATCATCATCCATCGGTGGTCCGTAGTCTGGAGGTTGATCCCTTGGATCCTCTAGAGCTACTTCATCAGGAGTCACAACGCGCTTCACGGCGCCTGTCGTCTCTGCTTCGAAAACTATCATACTCCAATGATCTACCAAAAACTGTTCATAATGAGGAGACAGTTGTGACACAAACATAAAGAAAACCTGATGGTATTTTCCTGGCTTCCATATAATCAACACTGCATCATCTTCAGAGTTGAAGAGAGGATGCACTCTACCAAAGGTACCACGATAAACCTTACATCTCTCAAAATACATCTGTGGCAAGGTTCTTCGTCTAATCTCCTTCAGGCCTGGAATCAATGACACAATTCGAGAATCAGAGGATGTTGTCACATCAAACTCTGATCTCTGAGGTAGTGCATCGACCTGCCTCAAAGTTCTGATCAGTTCAGTAGTAGTGAACCTTAGTGGTAGTATATGTCGAAGTGGAACCGGAATTTCCGTCGTCCCTTCCGTTCTTACGGAATTCAACAAAATTGACTGATGAGCTTCTCTTTCTAACAAAAGAGCTGTTCCACACAAACTTCCAGAGTCAAAAGTCTCCAGAAGATCTTCAATAAGGAAACTCTGACGTGTATCGGAAGTCTCACCATAAGGAAGGAAACGATTCATCTCAACCAAAAATGAAAATGGAAACTTCTTCCAGTCAGTATCCTTGAAGTACTGGTTGCTTCTAGTGGCTTGCACTGTTTTAGCTTGGAAGGAACAGTCACCAATACCCTTCCATCCTTGGCAGGATGCATAGGAATGGAAAACTGTCACGTAACTAATTCCCTTAGGACAATAGCAAAAACAATTCATATCCACATCAAAGTTAAAAACCGGATTCTTCAAAGAAGAAATGAACTTCTGCAAAAACAAACAAAACTTGTTTCCTTTGGGAACAGTCACAAACACATGTTTCTTCCTTCTCAACTGCCACTCAATCACATTACAACATAGCAACCAAATAGAAGCTCTGTTTTGTTTGGGGGAAGGGTTGTTGATCACTACACAGTGGGGCTGCAATCTCTCAAGTTGCTGCCAAATACCATCTTGACCCTTCAGAGTGGAAGAGTTGTATCCTGCCTTGAAATCCATAGGAGATGCAACTCTAACACCATTCCTTGAAAGGAACCAAGATAATCCACTGTTTCCATGAAGTAACTCAACAACATCAGGATGATCATCATTACAAAAGAAAAAGGACTGTTCTCCAAATTCGGCATCAACATACAGTTCGTGATCTTCACGTAAGTTCTCCGGATTCTCATCGTCTAATGCCGGTATGGAAACATCATGCCACTCATCGTGATCGCGTCTAACCTTCGACTGATTCACACGTACCACTGCCTTACCAGTGTTGGCTTGGACCATAGCTCCTTCTTGTCCAAGTACTGTGGCACGAACCCAACGTCCTTTATCCTTGAACTTTGATGAATCCTGAGTCCAAATAAAAACCTTCTCTCCTTGGAAATAGGGACCGTCACTTGGCATAGTCCTTCTTGCAAGATCTGCTCGAAGGTCCTGAGCTTGTCGTGCTTCTTGATGAGCTCTCAAAGCCACACGTTGTAGTTCCAGATTTGTACGATCTTGCGCGGCTGCATTAGCCGACAATTGCTCAGGGCTTGCGGTCTCAAGGTCAAAAAGATCCGGTGGACGTCTTCCAGTTGCTATCTCTATTGGTGAATATCCACTGATAGTCAACTGACAATTTCTTGCCCAAACTACCTTCTTGACCACTTCTCTGACCGTAACACCACGAAAACGTGGGTCATCCAGATCTACTTTCATCACATGCCACATACGTTTGAACAAACGTACAGCTGTCTCTGCTCGGTTCGGCCAAGGAGTTCTTGGCCCACAAGGACATTGTTGTATACCATGGAACCTGTAGTATTCAACAAAAGCATCTGTGAAAAAGGCTTCGTCTCCTACGATGGCCTTCGGAACACAGTTGTTCTCATCAGACCATTGCCTCAATGCTTGGATGGTGGTTTGATCTATGAGGTCTTTCTGCGCCGTAGCCCAGAGAAGATTTGTGGCACCATCAAGAACAAGTAGAATGATATACTTGTTCTTGTGAAGTTCAACCTCACAATGATCAGCAAAAACAACATCACCAAAACATGAAGCTCTAATACCGGAGACTCTGGCTCGTGGCGGAGGTGCCACTGAAGTGTTACAAACACGGCAGTTCCTGACAACTGATTCATACTTCTCTAAAACAGAGTCAGGAAGCTTCAACATAGAAACACGCCTACGAAACTGAGTAGGACTCATATGGTAGTGCTTCACATGAAGCTTGTAAAGCTCTACCTTGTCCTCCAGTCTCTGCAACATCTTCCTATATGCCGGTGTCATTGCAACAACTTCACTACCAGGTAATGGGATTGAAATCCGCCTAGGCTCAAGAGCGCCATCACCTGGTTCAAGTGGTTCATGTTTATCACTTGATGGTCCTTTTGATGCTTTAGGAATTTCTACAAGTTCACCTTCTGGCCTCTCAGGTGGTTCTGAGGGAGTCTACTCCTCAAAATCATCACCCTTTAAATCATGTGGAGGCTCAGATGGTTTCAACTTGTGTCCTTTCCAAAATGGATCATAACCCTTGGAGGTATACCGAAACTTTGGCGGCACAGGCTTTTCCGCGGCACTGGATGGTACACCTTCCTTCTCTGAAGAGAAGCCTGGTTCCCTGTCCCTTGCAATGGGAACCTTCTCTGAGGAGGAGCGCACCACTGCATCGGGATCACCAATGCCACGGTGCTCAATGCCAGCCTTCTTAATCTTAAGATCTGGAATTTTGGCATCTGGCTTGAACTTTAAAATTGTTCTACCACGCCATTCATAGCCAAGTTGTAGGTCCTTCCATTTTGCCTTGCGCCAATCATCTAGCTTCTTGATTTCTTCTCTTCCTTCTTTCTTCTTGATGATTGTCAGTCGCAAGTCTTCCAGCAAGTCAGTGTCTACAGGACAGGACTTAGTTGCTGGGAAAAGAATCTTCCTGTAATCCTTGTGGTGACGTGTCAGTTCTCTCTTGTGAACATCTACTTCCCAGTAGTCAACCACAGGATATGCATGCTCAGCTTCATCTTCATCACTATTGTGATCAACAGAAATATGGCCATATTCATAGTGAGTGAAGTGAGAGTAAAAACTCTTCTCACGCCGAGCCTGCAAACGCACGTCAGACAAATACCATGCAATATCTTGGAAGTCCAAAGCAAGATGAGTACTGGCTGCAACCTTCAACTCCAAATGTTTGATACCAAGAGGCACCGATGTCAGATAAGCATGTTGAGGTGTCAGCCTTAGTTCAAATCCTAAGTTTCTCATCTGTGGCAAGCTCATAAGCAAAGGGACTTCTCCTTCTTCCACTATGTCGAACTTTGTATTGTGGATCGCCCATGCGCGATCATACATGTAAATCACCAGTTTCTGAGAGCAAGAAGCCTTCTGAGAATTGGCAAAGTAAAACTTGCTCTTGGTAGCCTCAAAAGAGTACCATAGTCCACAATTTTGGTGACTGTCAACATAGTTACAAAAATAATCGACTGCACGCCTTGATCCCATAGCTCTAGTGCATCCAATGTCCAGGATTGCAATAGTTGGCAGGAAGCGATTCTCAGTCAAAAATGAAATAGCCTGCGTCTCTTTCACTTCTTCCTCAGCGCTCATAAGCGCAAAGCCATCAGGAGCACTTGTGAGCATCTCCTTTGACAAAGAGTACCTCACAGGGGCACTCATGCCATCGAAGATCATCTCACCATTGTTGACCTTACAGTCAGCTTCATCTTGACATGAGGTCATCATGCCTGACAGCAAGTTCACCTCACTGTCATGGACTTCAGCTGCTGTTGTCACACAATGCGCAAAGAAACCTTGGTGGCTTCCTGATGCTTGTGAAGATCTTGACGGTGCAGGCAAGGAGCGTGGCTGTTGTTGATTTGCATAGTTTGCATCTTGTTTGCCATCTCCTTTATCTTTTCCTTTTCCTTTCTTGCCTTTTCTCTTGCCTTTTCCTTTTCCTTTGTGGGAAAACCATGCTTCTTCAAGCTGTTGCCAAAAGTCATAGGCATCTTCATGTTCTCCTTGAAGATAGTCATTCATATCTTCGGCCAGAATGGCATCAGGTTTGACTCCCAAGTGTCCTCATAAGGATTCTCCTCAAAATACTCATCTGGATAAGTTGGCGGTTGCTCATCAGCATAATGGCCTTTACCTCGTCTCTTTCCTCCTTTTCCTTTTCCACGAGGTCTGAAAAATCTGCGGCCTGATCTTCCTTTGCCTTTTCCTTTTCTTCTTCCTTTTCCTTTGCCTTTTCTGGCTCTTCTTCCTTGGAATCTCCTCTGGAACCAAGAGAAATTCTGTTCATCATATACCCAAAAGACATCGTCCAGGGCATCAAGAAATCCTTCTATTCCATCTTCTTCATCTTCGGCCCAAAAGCCATATGTACCATCGAGTTCTCCTTCTTCAAAAACGAGGAATGATCTTCTACCTCCAGCACCTGTCGGCTGCATCAAAGGATTGTCTACTGAAGTCTTTGTCGCGCAGAACATCTCAATGAAAACTGTCTTCAACTCTGCTGTGGTGTATTGCTGCAGGACCCTACCGCGATGAGTCATCAAAGAGGTCAAAGTGTTCCTCTGGTCCTGAGACAAATCTGCAAGTGACAGCATGAGTAAGGCAATGAGATTTTCTCCCAAAGGAAAATCGTTCTGATGAAAAGTTCTCAGATTGCCATTGATAGTCTGCATGATTTCCTGAATTCTTTCCGCCGTTGGAGCTACTCCATTCATCACTGCATCAGCTTGCATCTGAGCTTGTACCTGAGGATGTGCTTGTGTGACTGGCTCCAAAATGTCCATCCAACTGCTCATAAGCCTTTGGAGTCAAATCTGAAATCTTGTCATCCACTTCATCATGTCAGCTGATCCGCGATTGAAGCGCACGAATTGCATAAACCTATACAGGAATACATTGGTTGCTCCTTTCACAAAATATGGTCGTAGTACTCGTTTGAAATAATCTACTCCAGCTCCTGGTGGATCATTCGCCTTCAATGCATCTCTGTCTAAAACACGTTTGTATACAGCTGCTTCTCCTTCTAATCTGTTCCTCAATGCTGGTCCTCTCTTCTCATCCTCCAGCTCGGTGATATCGCACCAATCGTCTATGGCATCCTCATAGGGAAACCATGAAGTCTTTCCATCATAAGATGGGGGCACCTTTGTAGTGACCTGTGTTGTCATTGCTATAGCTGCTGGTTCTCTTCTCACATGCCTATTCACATAGGCTGCTGGCTCATAAGCCACATCCGCATCAGGCTCTTCCCAGTCGTCAATCCAATCCATGGCCGTTTGCCTAAAAGCAAGTCTATGCCTAGGAAAGGAGCTCACCTGGGTCTTCCAGGATCACTGCTCCGCTACCACTGAAAGAGTGACTAGGGCGTACACGGTTGAGGTGCAGACCGCTAGTGTCTTTTTCTACACAGAGTCTTATCCTCTTGAGCCTTATGGCAGTCAAGCATGGACACACTAGATAGGCCACTGGAGTGGAACCTGTACAAGTAGGCCTCTACATTTCAGGGGGGGGGGGGGGGGGGGGGGGGAAGTTAGACTTGTCAAAAATCCGCACCGTGGGTACAATTAGACTAAAAACAAAACTACTACTAGGATAGCATACAAACCAATCACCTAAAACACGCCGCGCCCAAGGGCCGGCGGATTTGTACCCTGCGGTTCCTGAGATAAGTTTCTCACTGACAGCATTGCAGAAAATCGAAGTTCGAAACAGCAGTACCATACAGATAAGCACAGCAATGCAAGAATATACTTGCAGTGGTCCAGTCAGAAAGTGAACGGCGACATTCAAATTTGACCTAAATGTGAAGCAATGTGCTATCTAGTTGTTCAAGTTTCTTCGTTTTGAATGATCCCCTGCGGACTTACTGAGAGGACCATGGCATTGAGACCACTGGGTGCCACTGGGCCCCTTGACCGTCGGCGCGGCGGCAGCGAAGTGGGAAGTTGCTTGGCCTGCAAGGCGGTCACGTCGGCTATGCCGGGCATGTGATTCAATGGGATAGCCCGCATGTGAGACTGTGATAGAATCCTTTAACATAAACGATACCCTTTGCTCCTAGTAGCTTCTTGTTCCTAGTAGTAAGGCTAGGAGCCCCTAGTAGCGTCCTTGCTCCTAGTAGCGATGCCAGGAGCCCCCAGGAGCGTCCTTGCTCCAAGTAGCGATGCCAGGAGCCCCTAGTAGCGTCCTTGCTCCTAGCAGCGACGCCAGGAGCGTCCTTGCTCCTAGCAGCGATGCCAGGAGCCCTATAGTAGCGTCCTTGCTCCTAGTAGCGAT
>CAXAMN010022975.1:0-16184 GCA_963970005.1 Durusdinium trenchii | reverse complement strand
GGGGGGGGGTTGGGGGTGAAAGAGTGACTAGGGCGTACACCGTAGAAGTGCAGACCGCTAGTGTCTTTTATGCGCAGAGTTCTATCCTCTTCTATCTTGAGCCTTATGGCAGTCAAGTATGGACACACTATATAGGCCACTGGAGTGGAACCCTGTACAGGTAGGCTCTACTTTTCAGCAGGCACAAGATTCATGTCCACTCCTAGCCTATTGCGTATGTCGCACACTCTTTTTCTACCGCAAGGCTAAAACAGTCCAGCTAGCTCTAGTAAGCTTAAAAGAAAACTAAGGTGCCATGTACTTACCTAATCCAGTGTATTACACACTTTAGAAAAGGTAATCTCAAAGCTACTAAATACAGTGAGGGAGCAATAGCTGACTCACCTCAAGTACAAATTCAAAAAGAAAATGTACCTCGGCTGGAGACTGTATTGTTCACAGGCGGAGATACCATGTACCGGCGCTCACTAGCTCTTAATAGCCAGAGCTGAATTAAACTGAAAAAGGGAAAGCGGCTTTCTTCTCTACAGAGACCTATAAAAGAATTAGACGACACTCGCGTAACAAAGAAACAAAAGTCAAGACCGCGCAAATGCAATTAATTCAAAATGCCTTGCAATTTGCAAGGAGCGTACGGTCCGAGGAATATTCTTCTCATAAGGTGGTCTCGGCCGCTTTCATACACAGACAAAAATAAACTGCATCTCAAGGACTCTCTCACATGGACATCAAAAACACAAGGAAGGAGACATCGGCAAAATGTATGTACAAAAATCTTGCACTACAATTGCAAATCATGAAATGACTTAATCATCAACCATGAATGGTTGTCCATTAGAGGTCACTTCATAAAGAGCGGCTGTGGTAGTTATCATCAGTTCTGAAAAACTGTCCATATCTACCTGCAGATAATATTCGTTTGGAAAACTATATTTATCTGCATGCTAAAGCTTGTAAACCTGGAATGCAGGAGTATCTTCTTTGACAAAAAGTTTCTCCTTATTGCAAACCAGAGTTCATGAAGCTGCTTGATCAGAAGTTTGCGGCCTTCCTTTCCTTTTATTCTGCTTCTGTCTCTCCTTCCTCCGCAAGTTAGCCTCTCGAAGAGTCTCGCCCGCGCGATAAAGCTTCCTGTCGCCAGATGAAAGGGAAGCTGGTCTGAGTGAAATAAACATTGGACCATGACTGTCCTCGTCAGAGGGTCTTGAACACATAACCTCCGTGTCAATCATAGCAAAATTCTCAGAAAAATTACAGATGAACTCCTTCGTGTCCACTGTGGAATCTGTATATTCCTCTTCACTCATTGAATGACCCCATTCAACAATGGTAGACAAACACGTATCGCCAAGCCTTGATCCCTGGTATGTCTCTTTTTCTTCTGTAGAGTATTCCTTCCAGAGTTTCTCAAAGTAAACTTCACACTGCTTAAGGACATGTGAAGATGAACTGTAAAATGTTCTGGGAATAGGTGTTTTGATACCAGGATCTGCCTTTACACGGGCTTCTGAAAACCTGCGGATCCAATGCTGCATGGCGCTGTAATAATGGTTAGCCATTGGCTGCCTTTTGTACCCAGACATTCTGTAGGCCAAACTATTTGCATCACCAGAAATGATGTCCACCTCATATACAAAACACTCATAAAGCATCAATGCTGTCTGTTCTCCTGTCAATAAGTGGGCATCCACTGCACGGTGTGTGTCCACATGATAATTACAGACTCTGATTTTATGCATGTTCGCTCGAGTAAGTGGAACACGCTGGTCTTTAGGACCATAGTCCTCAAATTCAAAGTCTGCGTCCTTGAAATCTTGACGAGGCCTTGTTTCTCCAAAACAAATCTCATAGATAGCCCAAGTTACATCACGCTGTTGACAGTGACCAAGGTCTTGGTCATGTCCAGCAATGACCTTGATATAGCCATCTGGTGCAATTCTAGCCATCACTGCAAGATTCTCCCAATCATTGAAACAAACTGTCCAATTCTTTTGCTCAAGAAAATCCTTGGCAGGAACAAGGAGATGAGCTTCCTGGAGAATCACGACATGTGCGCGTAAAAAGAAGAGCATGTTGAAGAAAAGGTTGTTTTCAAATTGCTCATATTGAAGTGACATGTCACTCTGTTTGCGTGGCTTCATTGCACGATCAAGTCCTTGGAGAAACCTTGGTGCGGTGTATTTCTGACCACGAACCATGTTGCCATAGTTCCAGGATAAAAACGTCAAGGACTCTGAGCTGGCCAATAAGTTGGTTCCATATTGTTCTTCTATTCTTCCCTTGAGGAACCTTCTGCACAGCTCTTCATAGAAGGTGACAAAATCCCAACTGGGTCCCTTGGGACCATATGATTCCAGTTCCTTCTTAAGTTCCTTCTTCGTATCCTCCAATTCTTCTCGAGCATCTTTCAAGGGCCTTTGGATCGACCTGATACTTGCCATCCAAATGACTGATGCGATCATCATTGATGAAAAACCTCTTCAAATCATGCTCTGAGTCGTGTTCATAACAATCAGGTGGAGGTACTGGACAGACATTTCGAATGGATCGAACAAAATCATCCTCGTTGATCCTCGACTGATAATGAGGATGGGAAATCTCACCTTTTCTGAAACAAACATGGTTCAGCAATCTTGCGTGAGTTTCCCTGAAAAAATACTTTGGTAAAGGCCAATACCTGGAACTCCTGTAAGCTCTCCAAGCAACTTCAGTGGTGAGACATGCAACTCATAGGTATTGTCATCATCCACTGTAGCCTTGTCAACAACTACTTCAGATGGAAAGGATTCTTGGATTTCAGCCTCCAATTTCTTCTCTCCATCATCCTCTCTGACCTCTTTTATCTTCTCCACCGCCCTTTCCTTCTCCTCAACGGTTGCATCATCTTGAACTTCTTCATGAAAATGAGGATCAGGAATCTCATTCAGGCGGCTTCTCTTAGATTTCCGCTGACCTGAAGTATCATCAAGGTTAGCATCCTTCTCACCTGATGGTAAGTACGATGCAGCTGAGTCCTCACCTATCTCTCTTGACAGAAAGTATGGTGTTGACTCCTCCTTGGCTTCCTCCTGGTCAACTTCCATCTTTGGTTCCTCTGAAGGAAAAATACCTGCGTTCTCATCAAAAACTTCTTCATCTTTTACAGGTTCAACTGCAGGATCTTCTTCAAGAACTTCCTCTTCCATATCTTCATCTTCCATCAACGTCATACTACCAGTGTAGATTCCACCAGCGATAGTGGAGACTCTTGTGTAAGGAGGAACTTCTTCACCTGCCTCAAAAGCTTGTTCTGCGACATCCTTGGTGAGCAAGTCCTCTACAAGATTTTCTCCCATGGTCCTTGGAAGAGGTTCTGAGGTCTCATGAAAATCTGCCCTCTCTGAACTGAAAACTTCTGTTGCCTTCTCATTATCCTTTTTGTCCTTGAAAAGATGAGTAATCTTCACTGCTTCTCCTTGTAGCACCTGATGACCTTCTCTATACTTGTCGACAATGGAGCGCCATACTGGCACATTATCATCATCAAAATCAAGCTCCATGTCATCTGCCAACAAGTTTGAGATGTTTTGAGCTGCCTGTTCTTCTTCTTCTTCATGTTCTCTGGCATGCTCCTCATCCTTCTTGATCTTGAAGACACCCTTCAAGATATCTTGTAGTACCTTTAAGTTCAGCTTCGATGATGGCTCATACGTCCCTGAACTTACAGGCTCAACTACAACACGAGAGCAAGAAATCGCCTCCAAGAACTTGGAATTGTATTGGCGTTCAAACTCTTCCTTCTTGATCATCTCATACAAGGGATCAGAAACTGCAACACGCGCCTGAACATATTCACGAAGTTGATAGCATGCATGTTGCACAAATCTGCTATTGGAGTTGTGAATAAAACTCTCTAAATGATTCCTGTCACGGTCAATCAAATACCACACCACTCTTGCAGAAAACCGGAATTTCTTGAAGTTCATAGCAAAATGTGTATGATACTTCTCTGGATTCACTTCTGCTTGTAAGGCGGTCTCTGAAGTCTTGTAAACTGGGAGATTTGTGTGTGGATCCAGGATCATAAAATCTTCCCACAAGACCGAATGCTGAAGAACCCACTTGGGAAGCACCTTGATGAAAAAGTCACAAACAAGTTCAGACAAAAGGTGCATGACACGGCCAATCTCTTCCTCCTGCTTGAAACGATAGTGCAATTTGGCAAACAAAGGATTGTTAAAAGCTTCCTCCACTGAGTTGCCAAAATTATCCCACTGAGGTTCTGGAATGCCAAAGTTCCAACCCAGCAATTTGGGATCTCTGCACATATCCAAGAAGCTTGAAAGTTCTGAAGAGCCAAGGCCATATTCTGTCAGAATTTCAGCCCAGCGGCGTCCATTCTCCCAAGCACGGATGAAGAAAAACTGTTGGTATCCAGTTTGCGCCAACTCCATCCACTGAGAAACTCCAGGTTCAAAACTTGGTGCATACGTCTTGGGGTCTTCCTCTGTTCCATAAACACTTGGACGTAGCAACTTGTACCTTCTACAAAAATATTCTCTCTGGTGTCTTGTCAACCTGTCCCAATCCCTCACTAGAATCACGTCTTCTCCAGTGCTCTGGAGTACACGTGTTCCTATGCGATCATGGAGTGATACCATGCCAATGTCATATACCATCCATGGGTTGAGAACCAGGTTGTTGACATTCTGAATGAACCATGTCATCTCTCGCTCAGCAACATGAGCAGAGTCATCTTCTTCATCTCCTTGAGGTCCTCCAGAAGTCCTTGCTGTTGAGCCTCTTGAAGTGATGTCCTTCCAAAGGTGGTCAAAGCGAATCACTTCCTCATCAGCCTTCACCAGATTTGCCTGATCCTTGCTCAAAACTAATGGGTGTACCATAAACAATGACCTCGTGGTAGCACCATCTCCATTGATAATCAACATTGGAGCACTATAGCCTAAGATACTCCAAGGATCACGATCATCAATCTCCTTGGGTGGAATTAAAGACCATCCAGGTGGCATCTGATAATGGCCTTCAGGCATCACCTGACGTGACCTCAATCGTGAACGATTGTACTCACGTGCAGGGTGATTGTCATAGCTGACAAATCGTGCAATAGCACCTAAGTTCAGCTCATCCAACCAAAGAGACATATGCCTC
Organism: Durusdinium trenchii; assembly: GCA_963970005.1. Taxonomy (NCBI): domain Eukaryota; class Dinophyceae; order Suessiales; family Symbiodiniaceae; genus Durusdinium; species Durusdinium trenchii. Next base: position 11,036 of record CAXAMN010022975.1, on the reverse strand, counting down.
TTAGCTTGTTTTGTCTCAGGCTCATCGGCATTAATCCTCCTGAGAAGTTCTCTGGCATATGGCTTGTCAATAGAGAGTCTTGTGAACAAGGCTCGCAATCTTTCTTGTTGCTCCTTCTCTCTGTTGATCTTCTCCACCATCTTCTCTGCTGGCAGAGGATTACTCAACTCCTTAGCTGGCTCTGGAGCATCTTCTGGTCGTGGTTCATCCACGCAAATGTCCAAGTATGTGGGCTCTACATCACAATGCGCAAGCACCACTCCATTGTTGCTGAAGTACAGAGGACGTCCAGCCTGAAGCCAACGAATCACGTCAAGCTTCACATACAAGGGCTGATCATAGTTCCTTGGAACCACTGTACCTGGACCTAAAGGAATGTAAGGCGAAGTTTGTGGATTGCTGTACATAAAATGAACATAATCTCTTCCTTCACCTCTATTCCTCCTATTCCAACTTTGAGGGTCTCTCATCAAACCATAACTCTCAATGCTGGCCCAGTTCTCCTTCCTGGTAACATGAAAAACATGTCCCAAACATCTTGCCTCAATAGAAGTCAATCTATGATTCAACTTCTCTGGACTGATGTTATACGAGAGTCCTGTATGCCCTTGGTTCACTCCCACGCGCATGGAGAAAGGCATATCGTATTGATTTCCTGTGTTGTGCCAAACATTCTTGTCCAAGCGAATCACCAAATGAAATCTTTGCTTCTCATCGCTATGCAATATAGCAAAGAAGGCATGAGGATAAATACTGAAAGGTGATGGCATACGAGCAGTTCCCTCTGTAATCAGAGGCATAAGCTCTATCATTGCCCTATTGTCCATCAACCTGTCGAGAGAACGATCATGTCGTAGCATATAGTTGAGTCCTGTGGCGATCCTTCCATATTCGTTGTGCCTCCACGAGACTCTTGTTGCCACGAACTGTCTGCTTCTCTCATATTCATCCTCTTCCTCTTGGGTGACATAGCCAAGAGCGTATCTGGCAATCTCTGCGAACCACCGTACTCGACAGTTAAACTTAGCATGGTTCTCAGGTGCCAAACACATTGCAAGAATGTCAGCTAAGATCAATTCATCCTGCTCTGAGTTCTTATGGAACTCAACCGGCGCACGTGGGCGTCTCAAACGATGTGCCCAGTTCTGAGATTCTCCCCAGGGAACCTTTTGTGACCAGTTTCGAGCATACTCAAAGATGTTGACCGGATTGGACGCTCCCTGACCGGCCATCTCTGTTGATACAAAGTCCACCGGTCAGAGGCCAGTGTCCTAAGTCTTAGAAATGACAGGTAGTCAATGATGCAAGGCAATAGTCTTCGAAAGAAAAGTGCTGATCTTGCCAAGCTAATTTGAGCCGCAGGCACAAATTCATGAAAGAAATTCAAATTTCTCTCAAACAAAAACACATGCATTGAATTCTCTCCTCTCACTCTCAGTTCAAAGAATCTCCAAGATAAAACACATCATGTGAAAAGTCAACATGTGTGCATACTGTAGGAAGCCATCCACGCATATATGCCTTGTGTTCAATAAGAGATCTAAAAGGTGGATGTGCATCAACTTCCTTTAAACAACCACTGCGTACTGCATCTATCAAAGCTTGTGGACTAGCAGACTTCTTAGTAAGACAGTCAGCAAGACACCACTGAGTGCGTATGTGTGACAAATCAGCAATTGCACCAGAGCATGCTTCCTTCCTAAGCATTTGGATCATATGAATAGTCTCCTGTTGCTCAGGAACATGAGTAGTACTAGCTGTAGTCACAAGATTGTTAGCATCAGTGCGCATGTGAATGTCAGTAGAGTAGCCTGTAATGTCCTTGATCAAGCCTCTAAGCATTTGGCAAGTGCCATAACACTTCATAAACGCATACAACTCTGCCACAGTTGTTGACAGGGTTGTTCTCTTGATCTTAGAATATTCAAAGAAAATAAGTGAACCTTTAGTGTTCTTCTGTTTTGCCTTCCTTTGCTCACCCATAAAAATGACCATAGCACGTTGAGAGGATTTGTCACTGTTGTTCCTGAATGCGGCATCTGGCATAGCAATTAAACGTGGACTACCTTCAAGTGGCCAAAACCGTAACTCCATTGGGTCAGTCACGATTTGTTTGCACAGCTTATTCAGGGCCTTGCAATCACCTATTGTAGGTCCTGCTGATGCTGATGCTGACCTCGAGAATTGGTAGCATGCTTGGAATTGTGTTCTGGATTGTAACCAGTTTATGCTGCCAAGAAGAGATCTGAAGGCTGTGTGCATGTCCTTGTCACACTTGTCCTCATCCTTCAAACCTTTTGGAATTATGATCTCAGTCAATTCCTGAACACAAAGGGATTGCTCAACTGAGATATATTCCTTCTTCTTGGTCTTCTCTTGCATCTTCCACGCAACACGTTGTCCAGTAAACATCAGGTCATTAGTGTCCTCATGTCCAATCTTAAACTGTGACTTCACAATCTCCTTGAACTGTTTCAAAAAGATATCATTACCTGTCACAAAAAGATCATCAACATGTAAACAACACATACCAATGGGTGACCTATTCTTAGAATTACTACCATGCACAGGGTCCATAAAATGCTCAAGCAACTCTTCCACAACTTCAGGTGTAAGCTGAGGCGTTTGTGTCACAGTATACGTATGTTCTACAGGAAGGAAAATACTGACAAGCGTTTCAGCTTCTTCCTCTAACGTCACTGTATTCTTCTCGTTTCGTATATCCTTGTTTGTCTCGAGAAGCCACCAAACACCTTTACGCTTAACTATCGAAGTCCTAAAACAAAAACGCGAACGCAGATACGTAGGTTCGGGAGTGCGAAGAGCTTTAGCGCGATACGCGACTTGAGCATGGCCATTTTCATATTTGTGCCAACCTGCCTTGTGCTCTACAGAGTCAAGGAAATTCTGGAGTTCCTGATCTACCACAGGAGTCCATTTTCCATCCTCTGCCTTAAGCTGGTTACGCGTCACCGTCTTCTCCGACCTATTTCCGTAACACACCGAAAACAGACGTTCTTCACAGAGTAAAGACCTACGAACTTCTTCCGCTGCGTCGTGGAATTCGTTCGGCGGCGCACCTGCTACGTAGAAGGATACCGGTTCCGGTTCAGCTGGCATCTCCTCTGACGAGTAGTTCACAGCCTTAGGAACCTTCAAACATCCGGAGTAGCAGACGTACGTGCACCGATCGGCTCGAGTCGGAACTAATCCGAGTGAGTGCAAAAACTTGTCGAGTCGATTCCACCAGCGACGAGGCGCATCACTCAATCCGTACACCGAACGGGTGCGCAATCCGACGAGATACGGCGGCAATCCGATGTCGGTCGGAAGTTGAACGTGAATAACGCGTCGCTCGAGGTCGTAAAGTTCCCCCTGAAGAAAGGCAGTTTTCAAGTCGATGTGTAACAAGTCCCAAAAAGAAGAGGCTGCATGCTGACATGCTACGCGAAAACCATACCTGGTCGCGGTTGGCAAGTCCGTCTGAAGGTCCCATTTCTGGGCATCTTGGAAGCCTCGACAGACCCATCTGGCCTTAAACTTCTTAAAATTACCATCTTTGTCAATCTTGATGGTCAGGACCCATCGACCGGTAACATAGTTATCGATCTTGTGCTTTCTTCTGTCACGATACTTCATCGCAGTAAAATCTAGAAAGCTGCGAAACTCCTCTAGTTTAGCTTGCTTGATCTCCTTCGCATACTTCCGGAGCACTTCCGGAGTAATCACACTCTCTGCCTTCGGCGTCTTCTTCGCCGTGGTCTTCGCAAGATACTGGCAGAATTGTGAAAAGCCCTTCGGATCATACGAGTTAAAACTCGGAGGAGCTTGGTTCGGACCTATGATACAAAAATCCATATCGTCAAAATTAACAAAAAGATTTTTCTCATCGTCCAGATCCTTGTCTGGATCTTTCTCAAAACCTTTCACATCTTCTTCATCAAAAATCGGTTCTGAATCTGTCTCATTCGTATCAATCGTCTCATTGTCGTCATCTTCGACTGTGCTCGGAGGCACTGGAATGTCGGCTGCTTGTGGCTGATTCGAACTTGATGCTGTTGGATTCTCCGAACGTCCAGGAAAGAAACTCCTTGGAACAGACTTCGGAGGTGCCGGAATAGGTTCGTCATGTCCCGGCAACTGAACCTTAGAACGTTTGACCTGAAACTTCACCTTCGCTTTTGGCAAAGCATCAGTTGAATCCACAGAAAGCTTCCTCATGTGCTTACTGTGACGTTCACGATTCTCCGGAACATATGGTTCTGGCTCCGGCGTGTTCGAATCTGGTGACGGAACGAACGGATGAACGGGATCCGTATCGATCGGAAAACCTATCGGTGGTTGACCCGGATCGTCTGGCGGACGGGATTCACTCGAAATCTCCGGCATTGCCTCTTCCGGATCGCTCGATGGATATCCGAGTTGCTCCAAAGGAACATCGGGATTTCCGAACTGATTCGGAACAGCTGCGGGACCTGTCGGAGGTGGTCCCGGAGGTTGTCCACCCTGGTGATCATCAGGGTTGCCACCCGGTCCATCACCAGGCGGATTCATGTCGTCATCATCTGGATCAAAATACTGCTGTTCCCCCGAGACTGGAATTGGCTCATAAGCCATATCATCATCCATTGGTGGTCCATAGTCTGGAGGTTGATCCCTTGGATCCTCTAGAGCTACTTCATCAGGAGTCACAAAGCGCTTCACAGCGCCTGTCGTCTCTGCTTCAAAAACTATCATACTCCAATGATCTACCAAAAACTGTTCATGATGAGGAGACAGTTGTGACACAAACATAAAGAAAACCTGATGATATTTTCCTGGCTTCCACATAATCAACACTGCATCATCTTCAGAGTTGAAGAGAGGATGCACTTTTCCAAAAGTACCACGATAAACCTTACATCTCTCAAAGTACATCTGTGGCAAGGTTCTTCGTCTGATCTCCTTCAGGCCTGGAATCAATGACACAATTCGAGAATCAGAGGATGTTGTCACATCAAACTCTGATCTCTGAGGTAGTGCATCTACCTGCCTCAAGGTTCTGATCAGTTCGGTAGTAGTGAACCTTTGTGGTAGTATATGTCGAAGTGGAACCGGAATTTCCGTCGTCTCTTCCGTTCTCACGGAATTCAACAAAATTGACTGATGAGCTTCTCTTTCTAACAAAAGAGCTGTTCCACACAAACTTCCAGAGTCAAAGTTCTCCAGAAGATCTTCAATCAGGAAACTCTGACGTATATCGGAAGTCTCACCATAAGGAAGGAAACGATTCATCTCAACCAAAAATGAAAATGGAAACTTCTTCCAGTCAGGATCCTTGAAGTACTGGTTGCTTCTAGTGGCTTGTACTGTTTTAGCTTGAAATGAACAGTCACCAATACCTTTCCATCCTTGGCAGGATGCATAGGAATGGAAAACTGTCACGTAACTCATTCCCTTAGGACAAAAACAAAAACAATTCATATCCACATCAAAGTTAAAGATCGGATTCTTCAAAGAAGAAATGAACTTCTGCAAAAACAAACAAAACTTGTTTCCTTTGGGAACAGTCACAAACACATGTTTCTTCCTTCTCAACTGCCACTCAATCACATTGCAACATAGCAACCAAATAGAAGCTCTATTTTGTTTAGGAGAAGGGTTGTTGATCACTACACAGTGGGGCTGCAATCTCTCAAGTTGCTGCCAAATACCATCTTGACCCTTCAGAGTGGAAAAGTTGTATCCTGCCTTGAAATCCATAGGAGATGCAACTCTCACACCATTCTTTGAAAGGAACCAAGATAATCCACTGTTTCCGTGAAGTAACTCAACAACATCAGGATGATCATCATTACAGAAGAAAAAGGACTGTTCTCCAAATTCGGCATCAACATACAGTTCGTGATCTTCACGTAAGTTCTCCGGATTCTCATCGTCTAATGCCGGTATGGAAACATCATGCCACTCATCGTGATCACGTCTTACCTTTGACTGATTCACACGTACCACTGCCTTACCAGTGTTGGCTTGGACCATCGCTCCTTCTTGTCCAAGTACTGTGGCACGAACCCAACGTCCTTTATCCTTGAACTTTGATGAATCCTGAGTCCAGATAAAGACCTTCTCTCCTTGGAAATAGGGACCGTCACTTGGCATAGTCCTTCTTGCAAGATCTGCTCGAAGGTCCTGAGCTTGTCGTGCTTCTTGATGAGCTCTCAAAGCTACACGTTGTAGTTCCAGATTTGTACGATCTTGTGCGGCTGCATTAGCTGACAATTGCTCAGGGCTTGCGGTCTCAAGGTCAAAAAGATCTGGTGGACGTCTTCCAGTTGCTATCTCTATTGGTGAATATCCACTGATAGTCAACTGACAATTTCTTGCCCAAACTACCTTCTTGACCACTTCTCTGACCGTAACACCACGAAAACGTGGGTCATCCAGATCTACCTTCATAACATGCCACATACGTTTGAACAAACGTACAGCTGTCTCAGCTCGGTTTGGCCAAGGAGTTCTTGGTCCACAAGGACATTGTTGTATACCATGGAACCTGTAGTATTCAACAAAAGCATCTGTGAAAAAGGCTTCGTCTCCTACGATGGCCTTCGGAACACAATTGTTCTCATCAGACCATTGCCTCAATGCTTGGATGGTGGTTTGATCTACGAGGTCTTTCTGCGCCGTAGCCCAGAGAAGATTTGTGGCACCATCAAGAACAAGTAGAATGATATACTTGTTCTTGTGAAGTTCAACCTCACAATGATCAGCAAAAACAACATCACCAAAACATGAAGCTCTAATACCGGAGACTCTGGCTCGTGGCGGAGGTGCCACGGAAGTGTTACAAACACGGCAGTTCCTGACCACTGATTCATACTTCTCTAGAACAGAGTCAGGAAGCTTCAACATAGAAACACGCCTACGAAACTGAGTAGGACTCATATGGTAGTGCTTCACATGAAGCTTATAAAGCTCTACCTTGTCCTCCAGTCTCTGTAGCATCTTCCTATATGCCGGTGTCATTGCAACAACTTCACTACCAGGTAATGGGATTGAAATCCGCCTAGGCTCAAGAGCGCCATCACCTGGTTCAAGTGGTTCATGTTTATCACTTGATGGTCCTTTTGATGCTTTAGGAATTTCTACAAGTTCACCTTCTGGCCTCTCAGGTGGTTCTGAGGGAGCATACTCCTCAAGATCATCACCCTTTAAATCAGGTGGAGGCTCAGATGGTTTCGACTTGTGTCCCTTCCAAAATGGATCAAAACCCTTGGATGTATACCGAAACTTTGGCGGCACAGGCTTTTCCGCGGCGCTGGCTGGTACACCTTCCTTCTCTGAAGAGAAGCCTGGTTCCCTGTCCCTTGCAATGGGAACCTTCTCTGAGGAGGAGCGCACCACTGCATCGGGATCACCAATGCCACGGTGCTCAATGCCAGCCTTCCTGATCTTTAGATCTGGAATTTTTACATCTGGATTAAACTTAAAAATTGTTCTACCACGCCATTCATAGCCAATTTGTAGGTCCTTCCATTTTGCCTTGCGCCAATCATCTAGCTTCTTGATTTCCTTTCCTCCTTCTTTCTTCTTGATGATTGTCAGTCGCAAGTCTTCCAGCAAGTCAGTGTCTACAGGACATGACTTAGTTGCTGGGAAAAGAATCTTTCTGTAATCCTTGTGGTGACGTGTCAGTTCTCTCTTGTGAACATCTACTTCCCAGTAGTCAACCACAGGATATGCATGCTCGGCTTCATCTTCATCACTATTGTGATCAACAGAAATGTGTCCATATTCATAGTGAGTGAAGTGAGAGTAAAAACTCTTCTCGCGCCGAGTCTGTAGACACACGTCAGACAGATACCATGCAATATCTTGGAAGTCCAAAACAAGATGAGTACTGGCTGCAACCTTCAGCTCCAAATATTTGATACCAAGAGGCACCGATGTAAGATAAGCATGTTGAGGTGTCAGCCTGAGTTCAAAGCCTAAGTTTCTCATCTGTGGCAAGCTCATAAGCAAAGGGACTTCTCCTTCTTCCACTATGTCGAACTCTGTATGGTGGATCGCCCATGCGCGATCATACATGTAAATCACCAGTTTCTGAGAGCAAGTAGCCTTCTGAGAATTGGCAAAGTAAAACTTGCTCTTGGTAGCCTCAAAAGAGTACCATAGTCCACAATTTGAGTGATTGTCGACATAGTTACAAAAGTAATCGACTGCTCGCCTTGATCCCATAGCTCTAGTGCATCCAATGTCCAGGATTGCAATAGTTGGCGGGAAGCGATTCTCAGTCAAAAATGAAATAGCCTGCATCTCTTTCACTTCTTCCTCAGCGCTCATAAGCGCAAAGCCATCAGGAGCACTTGTGAGCATCTCCTCTGACAAAGAGTACCTCACTGGGGCACTCATGCCATCGAAGATCATCTCACCATTATTGACCTTACAGTCAGCTTCATCTTGACATGAGGTCATCATGCCTGACAGCAAGTTCACCTCACTGTCATGGACTTCAGCTGCTGTTGTCAAACAATGAGCAAAGAAACCTTGGTGGCTTCCTGATGCTTGTGAAGATCTTGGCGGTGCAGGCAAAGAACGTGGCTGTTGTTGATTTGCATAGTTTGCATCTTGTTTGCCATCTCCTTTATCTTTTCCTTTTCCTTTCTTGCCTTTTCTCTTGCCTTTTCCTTTTCCTTTGTGGGAAAACCATGCTTCTTCAAGCTGTTGCCAAAAGTCATTGGCATCTTCATATTCTCCTTGAAGATAGTCATTCATATCTTCGGCAAGAATGGCATCATATGCTACTTGGTTTGACTCCCAAGTGTCCTCGTAAGGATTCTCTTCAAAATACTCATCTGGATAAGTTGTCGGTTGCTCATCAGCAAAATGGCCTTTACCTCGTCTCTTTCCTTTTCCTTTTCCACGAGGTCTGAAAAATCTGCGGCCTGATCTTCCTTTTCCTTTGCCTTTTCTTCTTCCTTTTCCTTTGCCTTTTCTGGCTCTTCTTCCTTGGAATCTCCTCTGGAACCAAGAGAAGTTCTGTTCATCATATACCCAAAAGACATCGTCCAGGGCATCAAGAAATCCTTCTATTCCATCTTCTTCATCTTCGGCCCAATAGCCATGTGTACCATCGAGTTCTCCTTCTTCAAGTACAAGGAATGATCTTCTACCTCCAGCACCTGTCGGCTGCATCAAAGGATTGTCTACTGAAGTCTTTGTCGTACAGAACATCTCAATGAAGACTGTCCTCAACTCTACTGTGGTGTATTGCTGCAGGACCCTACCACGATGAGTCATCAAAGAGGTCAAAGTGTTCCTCTGGTCCTGAGACAAATCTGCAAGTGACAGCATGAGTAGGGCAATTAGATTTTCTCCCAAAGGAAAATCATTCTGATGAAGAGTTCTCAGATTGCCATTGATGTTCTGCATGATCTCCTGAATTCTTTCTGCTGTTGGAGCTACTCCAGTCACCATTGCATCAGCCTGCATCTGAGCTTGTACCTGAGGATGTGCTTGTGTGACTGGATCCAACATGTCCATCCAACTGCTCATAAGCCTTTGGAGTAAGATCTGAAATCTTGTCATCCATTTCATCATGTCAGCTGATCCGCGATTGAAGCGCACGAATTGCATGAACCTATACAGGAATACATTGGTTGATCCCTTCACGAAATATGGTCGTAGTACTCGTTTGAAGTAATCTACTCCAGCTCCTGGTGGATCATTCGCCTTCAATGCATCTCTGTCTAAAACACGCTTGTATACAGCTGCTTCTCCTTCTAATCTGTTCCTTAATGCTGGTCCTCTCTTCTCATCTTCCAGCTCGGTGATATCGCACCAATCGTCTATGGCATCCTCATAGGAAAACCATGAAGTCTTTCCATCATAAGATGGGGGCACCTTTGTAGTGACCTGTGTTGTCATTGCTATAGCTGCTGGTTCTCTTCTCACATGCCTGTTCACATAGGCTGCTGGCTCATAAGCCACATCCGCATCAGGCTCTTCCCAGTCGTCTATCCAATCCATGGCCGTTTGCCTAAAAGCAAGTCTATGCCTAGGAAAGGAGCTCACCTGGGTCTTCCAGGATCACTGCTCCGCTACCACTGAAAGAGTGACTAGGGCGTACACCGTAGAAGTGCAGACCGCTAGTGTCTTTTATGCGCAGAGTTCTATCCTCTTCTATCTTGAGCCTTATGGCAGTCAAGTATGGACACACTATATAGGCCACTGGAGTGGAACCCTGTACAGGTAGGCTCTACTTTTCAGGGGGGGGGCGCAGCCCCCCCCCTATGCAGCAAGAATAAAGAGTTTGTTTTCTGAAAGAGTGACTAGGGCGTACACCGTAGAAGTGCAGACCGCTAGTGTCTTTTATGCGCAGAGTTCTATCCTCTTCTATCTTGAGCCTTATGGCAGTCAAGCATTGACACACTAGATAGGCCACTGGAGTGGAACCTGTACAAGTAGGCCTCTACATTTCAGCAGGCGCAAAATTCATGTCCACTCCAGCCTATTGCGTATGTCGCACACTATTTTTCCACCGTAAGGCTAAAACAGTCCAGCAAGCTCTAGTAAGCTTAAAAAGGAAACTACGGTGCCCTGTACTTACCAATTCTAGTGTGTTACACACTATAGAAAAGGTAATCTCAAGGTATACTAGATACAGTGAGGGAGCGATAGCTTACTCACCTCAAATACAAAGCCAAAAACAATGTATCTCGGCTGGAGACTGTATCGTTCACAGGCGGAGATACCATGTACCGGTGCTCACTAGCTCTTAATAGCCAGAGCTGAATTAAACTGAAAAAGGGAAAGCGGCTTTCTTCTCTACAGAGACCTATAAAAGAATTAGACGACACTCGCGTAACAAAGAAACAAAAGTCAAGACCGCACAAATGCAATTAATTCAAAATGCCTTGCAATTTGCAAGGAGCGTACGGTCCGAGGAATATTCTTCTCATAAGGTGGTCTCGGCCGCTTTCATACACAGACAAAAATAAACTGCATCTCAAGGACTCTCTCACATTGACATCAAAAACACAAGGAAGGAGACATCG
>CAXAMN010022974.1:0-19686 GCA_963970005.1 Durusdinium trenchii | reverse complement strand
ACTTCTGGCGTACCTGCCTCGGCACTTTTCTGTCCTCATTCCGGTTCGTTTTTTCCCGTGAGCTTTTCCTGGCGCCGTGCATGCTGCTTCTCCCCTTACCAGCAGCCCAAATGCTCACGACGATGAGCTGGGCTGTCACCGCATGGCCGCCGGTGGGGGGTTTGGGAGGCTGCATCACACATAGACACCCACACACTGCCTCAACTTACACGAACACACACATACGCAGACTCATTTCCACACGGACATAGATACACGCACAGAAACCCACACACTACCTCAACTCACTCGACTTCACACTTCACACTGCACACTTAACAGATAACTCGCACTCTGACTTCCTACGTGATGGAAAATGCTTTCGGGCCACTCGTCGTCTAGTTTCAAAGGATGTCTTTTGGTCTTTTCTGGATCTTATTGGTGGGTTGGTTTCGTGGCTTTTGGCTTCTTGGCCTTTGGATTTGTGGCTTCTTGGCCTTTGGCTATTTGCTTTAATAGCCAATTTGAACCCCTGTATTATTTAATGGGCTTTGGCTAGGTCCGCCGCCTCAAGGAGGCCGTGGGCTGTAAGAACAAAGCGGTGAGTCGCAAGGTCCGGCAGAGGATAAATTTAAGATAATCGTGTTTGTCGAGTGCAATATGTCCGGCATGAGATACAAATGCCTATCGGCGATTAATCGTTATTTTTTGTCGCGGGGAAGGGGGGACGAAATCAACGGAACGATAGATTCGCGCCAAGGAACTTTTTGATCACAGCTCAACATTTTGATAAACAATTATTATAAGCCACTTTCTAGAAGACATGCTTCGCCTTTGCACGTGATAGAATCGGTGGATTGCTATAAATAACCAGGCATTAATCTATATTATGTATTGACGATCAAAATATATTACAAAATAGGGGTTGGAATTTCTTTTAAACAATTTAAAATTGCGGGAATTGGAACCTTTAGAAATCGAGTTTTAAGGCTAGATTTTCTTGATTATTATGGAAATTTATAAGTATTAATTTGGAAATTTCTTGATTTTATAGAATATTATATTTTTAAAATTCGATTTTGAATGGGGAAATGATGGTATAATAGATTTTGGCGCTTTAAATATATTGATTTTATTGAAATTTGATAAAGTATAGAAATTTATATATTAGGGAATATAATTTTATAGAAACATGGATGATTTGGGATTTTTTTTTGGCGTTATAAATCTATAAATTAATATTAATTATTATATATATATATATTTCTTTTGATTTGGAATTTGATTTATATTCTTTTTGCATTATGTGTATTTATTCTATAGAAATTTTATAGAATTTATATTTTTATTTTATTTTTTTATCGGGATACGATTAAATACAATCTTATTGGACGATTCGATAGATATAATAGATTTGTTGTAATTATTAAATTGATGGAATTATGGAGGGTTTATTCGAGGATTTATAGAATTTATTGGATATGGAAAAAATCGATATAATTAATAGGAATATAATTTTGCGAAATTTCTAATTTATTAATTTCTTATATAATATATTTAATATAAATTAAATTTGATTGACCTTATTCTATTTAAAACATATATTTTCTCGATTTATCCGCACGATAATTAATAGATAATGAAATGCAGATATTTGTTGGAAATAATCTATCTGCTAAAATCGATGTATTTGTAGCATTATTATATATGCATTTTTGATCGATTGGTTCTTGGTCTTGAAATTCACGAAGAACTATTGATTTATGCATAACAATTACAGGAAATTTAAATGTTGTCGATATTTGCCTTATATTAATAATTTGTCGAATAATTATTAATTAATGAACCAAAACTATACAATCCCGCATTTTCCCCAAAGATTGTCGATTTTTAGTCTATATTATAATAATCGAGGGTCAAAAAAGAAAGGGTAAAGGGTTAAATAAAACAAAGTTTTCGAGGGTAAAAAGAAGGTTTAGAGGGTAAAAAAGAAAGATAAAAGGAAGAAAAAAACGGCGGGATTTAAAAAACACAATTGTTCTTATTGTCATATCTTTAAAAAATATATTTATATTAATTCATCGGCGGACGAAAAATCAAATCGTTTATATTAAAATATATTGTTGTTAATAAATATCTCAAAGATGTCTGAATCCATCTATATCATTAGAAAATTAAAATAAATTACGCAATATTAATAAAGACTCTTAATAAGCCGATCAATAACATATCATGAATAAATTTTAACAAAAATATCCATAAAATTAAACACCGAATATCAATTTTCAAAAATACAATCATTAAATCCTAAAACAAAATCGTCCCACATAACATATACGACCATCTACACATTCATTCATTCCTTCATTCCTTCATTTATTCATTCATTCATGCATGCATGCATCCAACCAACGTTCATGTTCGCCCGTGTTGGGCTGCAGGAGAGGATGGATTTCCATTTCTTGGCCGCTTCTGGAGCAGCACGCCTCTCATCTGGTGGCAAGCGGGGCACGACGAATATGCATCATATCAATATTTTTGGGACAAAATTTTCAGCGAACCAATTGATCGGCAATCTCAACTGTGAGATCAAGCTCAAGGGACGACTCTAGGTGGCTCACCTGAGAAGGCATCCCAGCATGGATCCAGAGGTCCTCACAGCTAGTCAGCAGACGAGTCAGGGGATCCTTCCATGCATCCCAAATTTCAATAATGAAATCCTCGATCATGGCCCACAATTGTGCTTGCAGTGTCCTATTGAGATAGCATGTAGTTCCATTCGATTGCAAGGCTTTGGTGCATAGTCCACCAATCACTTCTTTAGCCGTTAGGAGATGATTTTTACCAAGGGAGATCATTGGAGGCTCGTTGGACGAATACTCAACAAAACAAGTTGCGTGATGCCATTGCCGACCAAGCGCTGGATATGGCTGAATAATTCGGTGGCCTCGGCTGTGCGTAAGGAAATCTCGAGCTTCTAAGGAATTGCAATGGCCGCGTCCCAGGGCAGGGAGTCCTGCTTCAAAGGTCTTAGTACTGCAATCCGGTGCCTTGGAAGATCTGACAAATCTCTTGGGAATTGATGGGGTCTTATTTGGATGGACGCAGGGTCTGTGCTTTTGTATCCTAAGCCAAACAATTCCATCGACGATCTGATGTAAGGACCCCTTTCGAGATCAATATTTTCATTGTTGCTTTGTTCGCGCGGCTGCAGGAGAAGGGCTTTTCGTTCTGTGAAAAGACAGCTGAGACCTGGTGGCCACACTACCCCAATTCGTCGTCACTTTGATCCAATCTGAATTTCTCTGCCTGATCGATGATGCATGAATGAGCTCCTGGAACAGCGTCTGCCGGAGAGACTGGGCCCCAATTTGCGTTTGATAATTCCATGGGCGGGCGTTCGAGCTGTGGCATCAGACTGCCCTTCCCACACTGAACAAAGATTAAAAAAGAAATACCGCCATTCATGCCAACCAGAATCTCATATCAGGTGGAACATACATTCGACCCTTATTTGTGCATACTTTTATGAATTGCCTCACACATGCCTTGTGGTTGACCAGGTCTTCCGTTTCTTTGCAGCCCTTGGATTTTATATACCTAGGCATCAAATTTGGACCTCAATGAATCTTGATTTTCATTCGCCTATGGATCATGACGATAAACAATCCCAAATCTTGGTCATTGAATCTTTGTTGAATGACGTAGCATTGGTTCTGTACAAGGATTGGGCTTATTGGTTGCACGATTTGGATTTTCTCCATGTCCATGGACCTCGAAATGAATCCGGACGATTGATCTTATCAGGATTTCCTCTAGGCATGCGGGGATCATTTCCCCAAGCGGCAATGCTCCGACACACAATCAGATGGCAGGAAGCCAAATGACCGGGAACAACATAAGAAACACTTAGATGCATCGAATTCAACATCCACAGGCTCTGGATGGTTGCTCGACTTTCACTTCGACAAGAGGATATATTGAATGAGAACAAGCTCCCAGAGGGATCATCTGATGAAATTTTGGCATCGAAGAAGTCTGAGGTACCTGAGTCGGCAACGTGACATCTGATTCGGTCAAAGATGCAAAATGATCTTTCTTGATCCAATTACGCAATAATTCGGATATGCGGCGCGACGAAAGTGCGCGAACAATACAAAATCCATGGTAAATATGCTAAAACAATGATTGCAAGTGAATTGATCCGGCAATGTATCATGTTCAGGTTTGAACGAAAAGCTTGAAGGCTTGTCGGCTTGGTGCTCTTTACGTAGGATCTTGCGGCCTAGCTGAACCTCACAGATTGGACAATCATATGATTTGGTAGGGTTTGAATAATCCATGGCAGGCAAGGTTAGTATCTGTTTCAAAGTCAATGGTATCAATTTGGTGTGGGTCCCAATCACTGAAATTTGTGTTTTTTTGCATTTCGATTGTTGGGTCGAACAATGATCCAAAATTCATATGACAGATTTGATATGTGTGTAGATAATTTGCCTGTGGTGCAATTGAATGAATAGCTTGGGCAACAAAATCGACTTCCATGGGTTGCAATACAGCCTGGAACTCATATACCTGAGGCAGGGGATTCGGTAAGAGATGTCGAAAGCTTGTCTTATGTGGTGATGAAAATTGATTATTCAAAGCAATTTTTGGCTACCAGATTTAGTGATACCATTGCTGGTACAATCTGAAGCGAATGCTTTGTGGGATGGTCTGTGCCTGGAATCACCGTTTTAAGATCAAAAAAACAAGTTGTGCAGCCCGAATCGTCGTGCGGTGGTAATAGTAATATCCATTTTCCAATTTCTATAATTGATCATCATATCAAGATAGGCCGCTTTTGTCACCATTGGCAATTGAAATGATGAATCGGGATTAACATCTGCGGAGCTAAGGGGATCCGGCAGAATCACTATTTGGTAAAATTGACCATTCCTCGTCCAACCGCCCTGAAAAGTACAACACTTTTGGAGGCATTTATTTTGAAATAGAATTGTTAAAATAAATGCAAGATATGGAAGAGGTCATTCAGGGCAGAAAACCATCTGCTATACAATTTAGGCACCGCCTAAGGTGGACATCATCTGCATAGACCATTAGATGATCATGCAGCCATTGATGGGAATATCGGTTGAACAGGTTATGCATGATCAAGTGCATACAGAATTGCTAGAGAGTCGGGGCATCAACCGATGCTTATTTGATCCCCCGGTTCGCCTGAATTTCACCAACTAGAATCTTGAACAGGATAAAACTTTATGGGGAATTAACCAAGTTTGAAGCATGCTCAGGACATCAAATGGGAGTGAAATTAAATCGAGGACCCTCTGGATAATCTCCCTGTTGATTGAATCAAACAATTTTTCCATATCCAAAGAGATCTGCAGGCCTCCGAACAAACCAATACGATCTGGATCTTTCAGGTAATCTTTACCGCATTGCCGTACCTCCCGGCAGTGTTGTGAGATCCGGAGCAGGTATTCAATCGTGCCTCTGTGTGGGAGGTAGGTATACAATGATAAATAGCTTAGCTGCGGGAAATTGTTATATTTACTCTGTTTAGTCAGAAGACCAGAAACCACTTTGATTATTGGATATTGACGATAAATAGGTCTAAGGGCAGCAGGCTTTGTGATTGATTTACCTGGCTTGGGGATGAGATGCACCCAATCCGCCAACCAATGTACCGGAGGATTAATGGCCCCTCTACACCAATGGCATTCTAACGCGCGAAAGATTAGAATCGCCAAGTCAGCGTAGCGGCCAACTGGTGCCAAATCAAAGCAAGCATGCAAGGTGGTGCCAATACCTTTAAAATGGCAAACTTTCGAAACCCATATTCAACATCTGCATTCATAAAGAGGAGATGGAGAAGGGGTGCAATTAGGGGCATATGAAAGGCTGGATCATAATACAGCTATCCAAAGTATTCTTGGATCTGCTGTAGCTCACTGGCAGGCATCAACGGTTATCCATATATGTCAAACATTCGGATTTTTGTGGCCTCTGCTTTGGGCATAGCTTTCGGACACGGCGAAACTAGTCATAGATCTAATTATGCAAGACCAGGTCCGCCTCTGTCGGTTGAATTTTTGAATTTGCTTGTGAAGGCGGCAAAATTTGACTAGATAATACCATCCCTGGAAAATCGAATCTACAGATCGATCTCTGTGCTCGAATTGCCTTGCGGGCCTGCCACATTTGAGTGGAGAGCGAGGACCATGCGGGCTCTGTGGCTTGTGGAATTGGTGTCTTGGGAAATTAGGTTCTATACAAGGTAATGAGATGAATCTCAAAATCATCGAATTTATTGGGATTGGCAAATTAATGATCTGCTAGAAAGGTCCGGACCTCTCGCACAAATCCTGGCATGTCAACGAAAGGTGTTTTGCTTCATGCCCTAGCGGATGCGAAAACGGTCAAATTGCATGCTAGGTCTAGCCCGAGAACTGGGGTACCATTCGGGATCTGTCCAATACAATGGATGGTGATGAGGACCAACTTGACCAAAAGTAAATTCAAAATTAATCAAAACAATGGGATTATGTAATGATGTTCGAACCTAATTCTTTTTTCATGAAGGCAAAATCAATTCGGGAGGCATGCTGGCCATGTCGAAAAATGGCGTGATATTTATCATCATAGTGGAGTGCTGTGAGGGCAAAATCCTGGATCAATTGTGCCAAGATCTGTTTATCTTTCTGGGCAATTTGGTGATTTTTGGGGTCATTAATATGGATTAATTAAGGTATATGATTAATTGGTGTATTGAAATCGCCACAGACAAGCACTGGATGCCGTTGTGGGATATGTGCAAGGCATTGACGTAATGGGTTCCACACTCCATATGTTGACGCATATGTTGACGTTTGGATAGGATTTGTCTCGCGCTATATTGGGTCGACCACGTCGATAGAAGACAACAATGTCGTATGGTCGAGATATAGTCAGGCGTCCCTGCAATAGGCGGTCCGACAAGTGTAATTACGGAGATTTAATTTCTATGGACAATAGTTACACATATCATAAATAATATCGAAATAAATCGATCTGCAATATAAACGATATACCAATAACCATTGCACCACTCATTAATTATAAATTAATTAAATTACTAGATAGAAATAAAATCGCGTATAAATAAAATCATATCAATAAATCCAAATAATATATTCCAATGAATGAGAAACATTCCATTAAAATATTCGGAAATAATTAAACAATATAACCCGAACAACTAGACTCAGAAATCTAAACCGAAAAAACAATATTTTCTTTATCGAAATATACTAGTTAATATATATACAAATAAAATTAAATAAATCTATCCTTTTTTCTTCATTGCGTCTTCCAACAGCCGCTTCAGGCTGCCCGTGTTGGGCCGCAACAGAAGACCTTCTACCGGACACATCAGGTGTGTCTTGTGCCCAATCTCGTGGGACGAAAGTGCAAAGGCGGAGGCCAAAAATGCAGCTATGCAAATCTATCTCCAAGCAGCTCATCAAGACCCTTCACCGGGCGGCGTAAAGGTCGGCGCCAAATTTGACTGTCAGCCTACTGGGAACTATCCAAAGTGAGCAAATGGTCTTGGCCAGGTTTGGATCAAAGCCAAGCGGCATGGTGGATCTGGGATCATCACTTTCTAAAACAATTCCGCTATGCCACAAGATGCATTGATTGTGGCCGTGCATTGGATCCTCACCCTTGCGAGTGACTCCGGTTGTCACGGTGAACTCGTGCCATTCAACTTGGAGGCCTTGGCGATCACAAAACACAGGCACTCTCAAAGAAATCGCGCGGTCCCATTCTACTGAGCAATGATTCTTGATGCCTGGTTGGGTGAAGCGCGAAATTTGGAAGCAAATCCAGGGGGAGTCACACTCTAAGGCATGTGCGAAAGGCTTTTGATGGTGCCAATTGTGAATGAGTTGTTGAAACATGACAAAATCTGTGGCATCATATGCCAATGGAATTGGTGCAATAACGTTGGCTGCATCTTCTATGGAATGCTCAAGGCGTGCACTCCAACCTGCTTGCATGTATTGTGGCAAGGTCTTTTCCAGCAAGCTCTGGCGAAACCATCCGGCGAATTCACCGGCATCATGTTGATCATCCACCGAATGAGCTTGAAACTAATCGGTCGGAAGGCTACCCAGAAAGCAATCATCACATGGATTAATCATCCGCCCGGCATGACTCACAAACATGTTGAGCAGGTGGGCTTCCCATGGACCCCAATTGCTGTGTTGAACTCACTCATTGTCCAGCTCCAGGTTTGGGCCAGGAGGACGCTATTGAGATAACATTGAGTCCCTGGATTGGCCATGGTAGCTGCAATGATCGAAGTGGTCACCTATTTAATCGTTGGGAGATGGCGTTGGCCAATGGAGAACGCTGGAGATTTGCCAATCTGACTCGTAGGAGGGCCAGCTGAGTGATTGACAGGAGCTGGTGAAGTTCTGATGCCTCCGGAATACGGAGGCTTAGGTTCAATCGCCATGGGGTGGTTACTGCTGCATCCTGTGGCAAATTCTCCTGATTCACAGGTCGGAGAGCCGAGAATTTGTAGACTACCGACGGTTGTTGACCAAGACGCGTGATCCGCTCTAGAAGTGTGCGGAGTTCCTCTGACGTCAGAGGTGGCGTCTTGTTGGCATAGGCCCATTTGTTGTCCTCGGTGAGGATGCCCTTTGATTGTAGATTCATCACCAAGGCGTCGTCTTTTGTCTCCAATTGAAATTGTTTGGCCCTGTGCGCACGCTCCTGGAAGCAATAAGTAAGCATGGTAATCCGCAGTGGTGGCGATGCGTCTCCATTTTGCTTGCGGCTGTTCCATTCCTTGGCCTTGATGAGCATGCTTGGCATGATGCTCCCGCGGCCGCATTGCATGAAGAACATGAAGTTCTTGTCCAAACTGAATTGCGTTAGGACGTCCTCCTGACGGAGTGTCAGGCGAGCAAGCATGTTCAGCGTTCAGCTCGTCGTCTCTGCCTCCATTCGAGGCTGAGAGGATCTGGGCGCATGGCCCCGGCCAGGATTGGCAGCTCCATTGGATGTCGTGGTTCGAGCTCGTTTGCCCAAGTTCTGATTGCAGGCCTCCAAAACATCTGTAAAGCTTTGATCGTCTGGCTGCATCTCGTCACCCATCATGTCGTGAATGGGTGCACCACAAAGACCAGTTTTGGGTCAAGGTGTGCTCCACATCATGGAGTGTTCGATTAAGATCCATCATTTGTGCACTGAGTGTGTCCGGCATGTATGTAGGTGTTACTTCAGTCGGCTGTTCTTCCATTTAGTTTTAGGCGCAGGTCACAGGGTAGGTGACCAATGAAATTGAAAATCGGATCCTGTGGCAGGTGCGAGGATGGAATGTCCGGATGATGAGATAGCCAGCGAATTGCTCGATGAAACCATGTCAATCTGGCTTCCGGTGCAAAGGGCAGCTCAGTGACAATCTTGGGCATGGGAATTCTAAGTAGTGAGTGGGCCAGGTCATTGGTCTATGCTGGAATTGGTTGATCTGTCCAAAGGCCAAGATTCCCAAATGGTTCAGGGTTGACGGATGTCCTCGCAGGCTCAACAGGTGCCTGAGTCTCTAATATGGTCAAATCTCCAAACCTTTGGTTGCACGCCCAATTACAGAGCAGCATAGGGCATGAGGCTCGCTAAAATGGGTTCATGACTCTTCCTAAGGTGATTGACCAAGGTTTTACGGCCAATTATGTCTTGACAAATGGGGCACCGATACATCTTTGCTGGCTCTGGACAAGGACCTTCTGGCTGACAGGCTAACATGTGGTCGGCATGCAAAAGATGTTTGGCATGATGAACATGCAGGCCAATTTTGGTGAAAAACGTCACATGGCATGCTTGGCAATTGAACGGTTGGGCGGAGCTGATTCAACGACTGAAATGTCTGGGATTGCTTCCACCGTCTGCGGGTTGTCAACTCGGGCGATAGCCTGTGTGGTGGAAGCTTCGGACTCCTGGGGCACGGGCAAGGGTGGGGTTGACTGTGGGACAATGGATGCAGGTCGCATCATGACAGGCATGATGGGGAAATATCCGGCATCGTATGTTTGGCCAAGGAGCACACTCACCTGCAGGAATACACCACATTGGTGGTTACGTATATCAATGCACTGTTGCATATACAGAACACACTGCCCTTTGCCGCTACCCAGGTTTGCAAGTCCATGCACATGATCTCTATGGATGGCCTCAAAAGCGAGAAGGCCTTGATGCTGCTCCATAGTGCTTACGAATCGATCTGGTTGGCGCTGCCAAATGACAGAAAGCACAGTGGTTGGCCAGCTCGGCAACTAATGGTTTGTCCAAGAGAATGCCAGGGATGGATTTATATCGAAGGTGCATTCTCAATGCTGGTCTGGCCGAGATGGGCACGATCTGATCCTTGGTGCCATCGAAATGCAAGCAATTACGGGTGTTGATATGGTATCTAAGCCTATAGATATCAATAAAAGGTTTACGACAGTGTCGGCATATTGCACGGCCATTGATCGTGTCACGAAGCGGTTGAAAGAGATCTTCAGTCATGTATGGTATGTTGTGACATTCTCTCATATGGCGTTTCCATGGTCCCGCCTGATGCTGAGCTCGGTCGTATTCCGGGCACTTCAATACAGGTGCCTGGGGACACGGATCATCGGTTGTTTCAGGGACTATAATGTGGTTGTCCGGATAGTCTGGGGTCAACACACAAATGTCTTGGGAGCAAGTCTGCATAGCCAGCTGAGTCAAGTCAGCACGGCGTTGACTCAGGGAGTGAGTGAGTCGAGATTATTGCTGCTGCAGGTAATGCCATGGTCGGTGCAAAATTGAAAAGAATGTAAAATGCATGTGTAGACTCTCTGGTGATGTGAACTGGTGATCTTGCTATCGTTCGGTGATGTCGGTGGATTATATTAATGATCTGTTAAAAGCCCTTAACAATAATTCCCATCTCATGGATCCATATGAGATCGTAAGCAGGACATATTGATTATACAAGCGGACTCTGACATGGAATGGGTAATGAGTGTCCAAGAGCCATGATCTGAGGATGCGAAAACAGATATTAGCAACCGTGACTCGTCTGGTGACTGTGTCATTAGCAAAAACATTGTAGCTTATCGTGATGCCTAGATAATTGGTCTTATTTACAAATGGTTTTGGTCTAGAGGTCCATCGCTCCAAAAACGTCTGGGCTGATAAATTTATCCTTAAATATATTTATATCTTTTGGACATAATCTAACATAAATTCCAAGAAATTATCTTCTTTAACGAATATATCGTAAATATAATATGTTTAAATCAAAATCCGACGACGACCATTCCTCATATACTTTTATAACTAAATATCATAATTTCAAAATCTCCATCCATTCATTCCTAAAATCAAATAAATATTCCTCGCGCCAAATTCCTAATTATTAAACATCTAATTTACAAACACATATCTTAAATTTAGAGGGCTCGAAATTATGCAGGTGTGGTTTTTGTGCGTTTTTGTGGTATTTTTCTTAGATTTTGGCATGTTTTGAAAGAATTTCCACGGTTGCGGTCTAGATATGTTAAACAAACCAATTGTTCTTTTTTTAAAACAACCTCTGGATCCGACTCTACCCTTCCTTGCCCATAAGCATTCTCATTGTTTCAATGTAGCACTTTTTGGACTTCTCCCTCAATATTCTTTATGAAATGGGCTTCTCTCTCCACATTCTTTATGAAATGGAGAGAAGATCATTATTTTAAAACACAATATGCCCACCAGGCCCAACAAAAATTGAAAAACTTGCTTAGTAATACTGGACCTGGATGATTGATTGGAATTGGACTTTGTATGGCCTTCTTGACGCCCATATCCAGAATAAGTCTCATCCTCATTCTCAGGGTTATAGGCTATCATTCTGCGAACATTGGGAGTTCACATCCTATCCCACAAGTTCGATTAGACCAATTCTGCTCATCTCCACTGCTCTCACCCAATGGCTCTTCAGGTCTGTGCTCCTGTCCGCCCATCTACGACGAAATTTTCCAAAGAACCTTATGAAATCCATGGAACGATCCAATCATAAATACACTAAGGGTCTGAATTGGCTGGATGGCCACTACTCATTCCGAAGCTCATGAAGAACCTTTTTTTCTTCTTGCCCACACATAGACATACATGAAATCAGGTTGTACCAAACCTGACATATTCAATATGCTCCCAATGTTCACCCAAGATTGCCAAGGACATTCTTTCTCGTGATGCCACCCAAATTCAAAACCTCATTGGACCTCACCATCACCCACCCAAAAGTAAACCAATAAATTGTGTAAGAAATATATTCTATCAATAATATGAATTATAAGGATCATTCAATGTTATACCCAAATGATTCTGATCTTCCATTGGGCCACCTATTCATGCCCACAAACCCATTTGCACCAGGCATTCCATGGATCCCATCCCCATCATTAATTGCCTAACAAATTTCCCTCGTCCATGGTGCCCATGTGCTCTTGGAAGCCAAACAAACCCAATCGAAGCATCATCCATATTGCGTTGCTGTCTGGGGCATTTGCTCAATGGCTTGTATAATAATACAATTTGCTCAAAATCAGGATCCCAATCTTTCATGTCTAGGCGTTGCGTCTATGCAACCGCTTTTGGTCTCAAATGAAATTGCATATATATAATCACAATCCCAATGCCAATTATTTAATGCACCCAATATTTCATCTTATTTCATTTCATCTCATCCTCATTAAAAATTCTATTCCTGTGCTCTCTATCTATGTACCCATTTCTTTCTTTAAATATCTTAAATCATCAAATCAAGATATTCTTCCATAAAGACCATCCAATATAAATATTCATCCTCTTCAGATAAAGCCTAAAACCCCCATTCCTTCTCCATGATCTAATATGCACTAATCCAATTGGCAAAGCTCTAATTTATCAAATCTCTCATCAAATTTTTGCAAAAATACTAGCTGCTAATTCTCATAATTCCTCCTCAGAAATCCATTAATTATCAAAAAAATCATTTCCTCTATGAGGACAATTTAATTTCCAATCTCAATGAATCCTCAATTTCCAACAATTAGGCCTAGGTCCACTTCCCGGAGGGGGGGGGGGGGGGGGAAAAAATGTTTTTGGATTAAAAAATAATTTTTTTTTTTTTTTTCCCCCCCCCCGAGAAATCCGGATTCAAACCCAATTACTAGAAATTAAAAATTCATTAAGATTAAAAATCTTACAAATTAAATTAACCCTCATAAAAAAAATACCCTAATAATGTATAATATAATATCTTAAATTTATTAATAAATAAAAATTAATAAATTTCTATATGAAATTCATACGAATTAACAACTAATATTCTTGCAAAAATTTAACGAGAACTTTAATAAATTACAAATTATAATTTTTACTACATATATTTTTCAAAACCACCAATATTTTCAAAAAATACAAAACCACATAAAAAACCATACCCGCACAACTTCGTTTTCTATAAATTTAAGATCGAAACTCTCAAAAAAAATACAAACGAAAACCAAAATACATATATCTAAATTAAAAAAATATCAAACAAAATCAAATCAAACCAAATATAATTCCGTCCCGAATAAAAAATGAATATCTCAAACTAAAATAACACTTATTATATTCAATATATATATATAATCAATTAATATAAATATATATATATATTAAATATAAAACATTTTCAAATATAATATTTAACAATATAATATATTGTTAATTTACTTATATATCAAAAAAATATATAGATATATATTGAATATATAACAACATATATATTCATATAAATATCTATTCATTATTATATATATATATATGAATTTTAAATATCGATTGAATAAATTCGACTCTCCCAAAATAGGAGAGAAAAAGGTCTTTCCTGTGATTATGACAACCGTTGGTTGCCTCACCGGAGCCGTGCTTTTGCACGAATATGGAATATTGTTGAGAAAAGTTACGCAGACTCAAACAGCTGGAGATTGAGCTACACCAAAACACTGAAGTGGGCACCGCACACTCACACAAAGAACACATAGGAATCTTTCAAACTGCCCCTGATTGAAATTCTCTCCAGCCAGCTGCCATTCTGATCCGACGAAGTGCAGGATCCCAGAATCCGGTGTTTGACGGTCAGCGCTTCGAAAGCAAATGTGGGCCTGCCCAGATCCATATCAGGTGCATTCAGGTGCCAGGTGCATTCAGGTGCCAGGCGCCTTGTCATTGTTGTCAAATGTCTGTGGGGATGTATTGGGTGAGATATGGAGCACTGTTTGTTGCAAAGTTGTGAAAAATTGTGTTCCTGAGCCAAGCTCTGTGAATAAGCCTCTAATTATATATTTCTATGTTTTGCCGAATTCATTTGGGGGGCGTGAGCGATGACAAGTGGACCAGACTGCTGGCATGTTTAGAGGATATTCATAGAGGGGCATACAGTCTTGAACTTTGGTTGAAAGTGGCGCCTCTCACAGGCGGACATACTTCAGCTTGAACAGCTTTAGAGAGGGTGCCTCTGGATACAAGACACACATCTCTTCATCAGCTGGACGTACTGTCTTTCAATGTGAGAGAAAAAATATCGTTTCGTGTTGGTCACCTTGTCTCGATTTGCGCGAGATTTTGCTACCATGGTCTTAGGAGTATCACTGGTTTTCCCCTTGTACATCTGTACCAGAAGAGATGGTTGCTTAGGAAACAAGGCCCAGAGACCCACAGATTTCGGCCCGGTCTGGGGGTGGAGCCTATTTTGGAGCCAACTCATGTCTCAACGCATGTTTCATCAACTCAGCAGGACCGCAGGACCACATTTTCATGAACTTGACCCCGCCAACCACACCAGACGCCACGCGCCATCGGTTGCGGTTTGGGGCCGCCAAGGCCCATCTTCGTGAGGCCCGTGGGGCGAGAAAGCCAAGGAAGTGGACACGCTTGGAAGAGTGACGTGGTGCGTATATTTTCTGGTTTACAGCCCATGAATCATATAAAATGTTCTCTGATGTTCTCTGGGGCATGGTCATGGATGCAAATTGAATAGTCACTAGTGGAATCCTTCAAAACCTCGAGCAATGTTGGTCGGAGTGCAATACGAACAGCTTTATCTAGTAGGAAGTTGGTCAAAGTGGACAGGGACTCCAAGAAACACTTCATTGTTGTCTTAGTTTCTAATCTTTTGAATTCCTTTGAGAAATACCATGGTCTCCAGCTTGGTGGGCCACCCCAAACCAATCCATCAGAATTTGGACGCAGTCGGTGACTTGAAGAGATGCAACCTGTACCCACTGTATTTTTCCAGTGTTGTTGAAACACAACCAGATTCTCAGATGTGCCGATAGTGAGTAAGACCGCAGTAAGACCGTGAGTGTGGCGTGGAAAGTATGAACGGCTCGCAAACTAGGAACAAGGACGCTATTACGTGGTAGGCCATCGCAAGTAGGTTGGAGGCCATCGTTATTAGGAACAAGGACGCTACTAGGAACAAGAACGCTATTAGGGGCTCCTGGCATCGCTACTAGTAACAAGAAGCTACTAGGGGCTCCTGGCCCTACTACTAGGAGCAAGGACGCTACGAACGGAGCAAAGGGCATCGCTATTAGGAACAAGGACGCTATTAGGATCAATGAGTTCATTGGATCGCCGACACTACACGGTGATGTCTCCACGCTTGGCTGGCTCGCCCCGGGTTGCAAGTGCAGGGTGACTACTCACGGACACCGCATGGGCAAGGGACAAAACGGGGCGGCTAACTCTGTCTCGCTAGTCTCGATTCGATGGCCTTTCTGTCGAAAACTGCCCAACTCGAAAACATCGAAAAGGACACCACCAATTCTTTCATGTGATCGGAAAAGGATTTGATACTCACCTTTTGGTGCACAAGCATAGCGGTTGAATCTGCATGACTCTCCGCAAATTCTGAGTGGTGTGTTGATCCAAATCAATGCTGTATTTCAATCCAGTAGCCAGCCGGCCAACTACCCTTGGTTTCAAACACTTGTAGACCAGGAGCAAGTTGATTTCCTGTAACGGGGAGCTGATCACCTCACCTACTGTGTAGATGTACTGGGATCGAGACTTTGGCCCTAAGAGCTATGGCGAATCATTATCGAAGCCATTTTGCATAGGATTATTCCATATGCCCCCCATCCTAAAAAGCCTTTGCCACGTGGGTCCGGGGGAAACATAGAGTATGGCGACGGCCAACAGCCACCGCTCAGAATGCTGCTATTTTGGCCGGAAAATGGAAGTCTCCTGCCACGAGAAGACCCCAACAAACATGGCTTACAACGGCCAAAGGACAGTCGAGAGAAGTCACCTAGTCCTGAGAGAAGCACCTCTGGACTCATGACCCACGTACACGTATATAACAACATATATGTTAATACACGTACATAAATGTGTATATATATATACACAATATATGACACACAATATAGGAGTGTATCTGTTTCAATTGTACCAATTCGGCTCCACATCCCACATGTTTTATGATGCTGCTGCACAATCCTTGGAAAACAAATGGGGTCTGAGATGCACGGATGTGACAGTGGTCCATGGTCAGCGCCGGGTAAATGCCAACTCAAAGCTCCAGAGTCAGAAAACGGATGGAAGTCGGAGCCAGGGGTGCTTGCCAGGTGAGCGGATTTTTGAGAGTTCCTGGATTCCTCAAGTCCTTTAAGTCCGTTCACTTCGTAGTTGTTGATTGTGGCTGGGCATGTCTGGACCATCTGGGCCACCACAACCAAGCATGTGTGTCCACATGTGGGCTAGCCTCTGTTCCGTAACCAAAACAAAGGCAACCTGGGGCTCGGGGGCACTCCTGACGCAGAGGTTGACTCCATCAAATCAATATGAACAGAATGAACCACCAGGGACTGGGAGACTCCTACGATGGTCTTGACGCCTTTGGTGGGTCGGTCTTGACCCACAGGGCACACTCTGGAAACCTTCCACTAGCTCTCTTAGTTGTCCCTGCACAACATGCTTCGGGCGCACCGTGGTCAAAGGAATCGTCCAAATTGCTGTCTCCTCGGTCCTGCACAGGTGGAGTTTTGATTTGCAAGGAAACCAGTGAGGGTGCCCAAGACAGGCAGGAAAGCAAAGGTCTTCAGGACAGGTTGGGTTGGACATGGTTGTGCATCCTCAATGGAACAACGTCAACTGGGGGCACCTAGTCACTAGAAACACTCGATGCCTCAATGTTGCCGTACACATGTGAAACAGTTTGAGATGCTGTTGACTGCCAAAGGTTAAAATTACGGTTAAAAGCTGGAAGCATAGCGAGCATACGCGAGCACACACTAAGCATCAAGCAAATACAAGGGTACAATTACAGAGAGAGCTCGAGCTCTTCTCATCATACTTTGCCACAGCAGTTTGGCACCAGCCACACTCAAACTGCCATGTCTCTCCATGTCAGATTTCTGGCCTGTGAATCAGGATCGAAGGAATCATACAAGGGCCCAAAGGACGAGTCTTGGAGGTTCGTACCTTAGTCAAAGCAAAGCGATCCGTCAGCATCTTGGCTGAATTACCTTTTTCGATGTGATCACAAGGCTGTTCACAGGCGCGCTCCCTGCATTTACCATGGACTCCCTGCCCCAAACTCCACAGCAAAATTGAGACAAGTTTTGCGTTCTGCGCACCCAAAATCGGGGGGAAAGCAACGCAACCCTAAATCCTAAGAGGAGCATTTACACTGATGAGCCATTGTGAAGGCGATACCCCGCAGGTTAGGTCAGATCGGTTTCTGATCACTCTGTACCATCAACCTGTCCCACAGAAATGTATAAGAGAAGCGGTACTGCAGCCAAGAGTTCGTAGTCTCAAAAGAACATTCTTTTATATAATATATGTGTATCTATGTATTAGTATATATATATATATGATAAATACGGTTATTATATATATATATTATATTTATCTTTGATAATACTTGCAGGTGATGCTGGTTGTCCTTCGGTCACCCGTTCGGTGTCCGTGGAATCCGGCGATCATGGCAATAACCACCCCTAGAACAACCCGGTCATTATCCTTCTATGAACATCCTGCAATCCGTTTGGGTATGTTTGGGTGCTTATCGAGGCCCTAAAAGCCAACTCGACTGAAACATACAACAACTCAGTGGTTGGGGGTTTGGTCGTTCTGCCCATTGGACGACCTTTCGCGCCGCACGGAAGTCGTTTGCAGACTCAAAGACTCTCATCCGCCGAGTGCGAGCCGGTCTCGTCTGCGGACCACTGGGCGTCTCCATACTCCAATTTCCAGCTTCCCACGGCATCGGAGAACCACCAGGAACCTCGGTGGACCAAACACGAGGATGTTCATTCCCTCACTACGAGTCTCGCTCTGTAGGGGTCCACGAAATCACTACGAGGGCTCACTCTTTAATGAGTTTTAGAAAGGAAGGTCTCATCGACTGAGGTGGGTCCCTCTGTGCGGGTGTTCTGCTTAAAGGCAGGTGTTTTTTGACCCAGTTTGTTTGAACATGGATGAGCCATAAAGAGTGGAAAGCCCATTGGCGCCATCCAGGATGCCCGGGAGGTCTTACAACGGGTTGGTTTGGCCTAGACACCCAGGGCCCAGTGAATTGTTTGATGATTTCTCTAAAGATCTCTAAAGTAGTGATATATTGATATATAATATACATATATATAGTTGTTTACTGACTGACAGGTGATAGGACAGACCCAATTGAGACTATTTGAGCAAGGCTCACCACAGGTTATAGATAGAAGGAGATTACTTTGAGCCTTCTGAGATCTTCTGAGCACCTGAAACCAAGGCAGCACTTCGAAAACCGAACATGCACACCGTCACAACATTTTATTGAACCGTCCAAAAACATCAACCGCCTTTAAGCGGCTTTGCAAAACAGCCCCTCCAACAGTTACCAGCAACAAACCTCGCAAACCCCAACTTTTGTCATGGGCGGAGGAGACCAATTCCCCGGACGCCGCATGCCGTCCGGGAAGTCGTCTTCCAAGAGACCACACGGCGTGCCGTCGCCAAAGCAGGAGTCCATCTCACAGGCTTCACAGTCGCTACTGGGCGCAGAGTCTGTAGGACAGGAGAAGGCCTCAGTGTGGCAGGTGGTTAGCGATGAAACCTGGAAGCAATTAAGATTCAGTTCCTGTAAGATTTGGAGGCTGAATGGGGACACCTCACAATCGCGGGTGGGATAGTAGTCTCTCATGTAGCCTCACTATCAAAAGACACCGCAAAATGGGTAGTATGGCTCAACATAGAAGCACGGACAATGTTTCCAGTAGGTCATGAAGTACCGGGGGCTTGATTGGATCAGCTTCTTTGCGTCATGGCATCCGGCATAGGTCCTTCGACCCAAAAACGATGCTCGGTGACACCGCCAGGAGGCTCTTCGTCTGCAACGTGCTCTGGGCCTCGACGCACGACACATCGGATGTGGCAGGCCCTTCGCTAGTAGCGTCCTTGCTCCTAGTAGTAAGGCCAGGAGCCCCTAGTAGCGTTCTTGCTCCTAGTAGCGATGCCAGGAGCCCCTAGCAGCGTCCTTACTCCTGGTAGTAAGGCCAGGAGCCCCAGTAGCGTTCTTGCTCCTAGTAGCGATGCCAGGAGCCCCTAGTAGCGTCCTTACTCCTAGTAGTAAGGTCAGGAGCCCCTAGTAGCGTTCTTGCTCCTAGTAGCGATGCCAGGAGC